>VZRS01002105.1:0-16209 GCA_013398055.1 Ifrita kowaldi
CCTGGTAATTCTGTGATTCTGTAAAATAACTCACCACAGCAAACCTTGCAAAGTCACCAATGAGAGATCTGCACTGAGCACAAGGCTGCAATGCACAGCTGTGGGTTTGGGAGCAGGGCAGATGAAGGAATGAAATCTGATGACAACGAAATAAATAAATAAATATATATAAATGTCCATGAAGTACAGTTGTCCATTTCCTTATATGTGTTTACTTAAAAGTCTGCAATTATTCATAGAGGTCTCTCCAGGAAAAGAAAAATTGAACAAACAAACATACACACGAAAAAACCAACCAAAAACACAGAAAGCCCCAGAAAACCCGAAAACAAACATAAGAAAATCAAACAAAAAACCCCCAAACCACAGTAACTTATAGCAAAACCTGCTGACAAACAACACTCAGTACCTCTCTTTCAAAACTCTTAAAAATAATTATTAAATGTTTTATTCATTAAATATCACTTTACCTACTTTGAATGCACAAAACCAGAGTCAGACTTTTACTGGGACCTTGCAACTCCTATTAGATGAAGATGAGCTTATTCATTACTAAACCACATGTATCCACCTGCACTGAACCCAGGAGTAAGAAGCCTAACACAGCACTTCAAGGAAGAGCTGTATTATCTTACTGCCAAAATAACACTGAGGTTTTGAGTGTGTCTTTAATGAAACTGTGCTTATGCAATCATGTTACACACTACATACATACACCGCCTCTTCTCTCCCTTTGTCACTGACTTTGGAACCCCTACCCTTTATTTTTAATAAAGCAGCAATTGTCTCAAAGATATTGAGTTTCTTCACACTTTTTGAAAACAAGCAAGCAGATAAATGACAAGCATTATTGCTACCCTTGCCCAAGGAAAGACTGAAGAACGAGTGCAACTTATTTGCCACTGGAGAATTCTCACAAGAAAGATCACGAGTCACCTAGCCCCAGGAAAGTTGCAAGTTCTTTTTCTGTTAGACTGCAGAGACTCCAATCACAACCCAAAAAGGAAATCCATAGGAAATTTTACTTTCTTAGTTCACTTTCTCAGAGAAAGGTTTATTTCCAGGTAGCACAGCCCTTGAAGGAGCAATATCCTCATAACTGTGAAGGAGCTTGTCATCTTGCCCATCACTTTTCCACCCACCCACCAAAATCCCTCAGCTCTCAGACAGGCTTCTGAACTTTCAACCAGCATCTACACGCTGATCATCTTGAAGAAAAAACAAAAAACCAAACAACAACAAAAAACCAAACAAACTGTTCCCTTTTGAAATCAGTTGCCGGAGGATATTCTCAAATAGCGAAAAACTTCCAAAAGATTATTTTACTTGAATGAAAACAGGAAGATGTTGGTAGCAGCCTGTGAAGTCAGGGAAATGAGCTGATCCCTCTCAATATTATTTGCAACACAATTAACAATTTATTTCAGTCATAATGATTCTTCAATTAAAGCTGCTGCATTTGTTTCCAGGGAGATTTCACTATATGGGTGGGTACAAAGCTTGAAAACAAACCTTTTTTGACCCTATGCATGGCAAAAAAGATTAAAATCCAAAATGAAAAGGGGTTTTTTTTGTTTTAATTTAATTTTAATTTAAAGTGAATTCCGAGAGCAATTTGATTTTATATTTGTTAAGCTTTGCAAAAATGTTTTCCATTGATTAACTTTGTTCTCCAAACCAAGATTTTGGGGTCCCTTAAAATAAAGGTTTTAAATTATGGAATCTGGCTGCGATATTAGCTATGGAAGGGCTAGTTTAAAAATATTATTACACTAATTAGTTTGTAACCTCTAGCTAATAGCTTTCAGTTCTCCATTAATTCAAGTTCTGATTAACTAACAGATTTGTTCCACTGCAACAAAAATTATTATTAGCTCTTATGTGTTCAAATGTTAAATGCAAACTTCAAGTCAGACTGCAGCTATTTGCAAACCTCACTTTGATAAGAATTGTATTTTTATTCTCCATTCCTCTTTCTCTCAGAACATTCAAGCCATCTTGGCAATGGCAAAACTCCCCAAGACATTGCAGCTAATGCAGCTAATAAGATCACAGTTGGTATATAGAGTACATGATCACATGATGCATTGAGTGTCAGAGAAATGTGTCTGAAAGACACAAAAGGCACCTCCTTGTTTTTGCAGTGGTTTTGCATGGGTTGATCAGAACCAAAAATCCAACATGGCAGAGAAGAAATGAAGATTACAGGTAAGACTCCATCTCACAGTCATCTCTGATAATCATTCAGTTACATTATTGTGTGATCTAGTCACACTGAAACAAATAAGTTTTGTGCAATAGCTGTGCCTCCTCTTTAAATATTCTTAATTTAATAATAAATAAAGAAGGGTGGTAGAAAACGTAGGGCAAGTAGCAATTACAGCAGCAACGAGTAGGTTTAGGCACTGCAACTGCAAGACAAAAACATACATACTCAGTTCTCAATTACCATTCTAATTGAAACAATATAAGTGAATACAACTGGACACGATGCACTAATTAAACGGCTTGCATGCTACATTGACCTCAAGCACATACACTAGCATTGTTCATAAATAATTAGGATTTAATAATATTTTGAAGGATTATTAAGACTTTTAGATGAGCCTCGTTACACTTAATGAGAGCACTGTATAAGGGACAGCGCTCTCTAAATTAGTATTGTTCCACGGCACCGTCAATTCTGGAAGCATGCGAAATCCCAACCAAAATATGCCTTCACATACACACACACAAAAAAAACCATTTTAAAGTAAAAACATTTAGTCCGCTATCACAGCATTTTGATTCCAGTTTTGTAAGCCAGAGGAGCATTGTTAGTATTTAAGCATTTTCAATTAAAATTGAAACTTTGTTATTTATTAAAGCAAGGTTACAAAACAAAACTTAAAAAATTCGTGTTAGATCAAGACTTCCTAGAGGGAAAAAGAGTTTTTTTTCCCTATTTAATAATTTAACAACTCTGCTTTGAATTTCTAAAGGAAATAGCCAATTTTCCTTTAAGATTGTTTCAATTAGTTCTCATAAGTTTCTCCCAATCCAACTAAGGCAATTTGAATGCTATAAGCCAGTATAAAAAGATGCCTACCAGAATGAGAGGGAAACTTCGGGACACAGCTATAATATCAGAGCCCAAAGATTGATTTTTAATAGATCTGCTGCGTCACAGTAAACTTGTTCTTTTATTTTTAGGAAATATTCCTCTTATATGAGATAGAATAAAATGTTGGAATGGTATATCAGCAACACTTCCAGCTCCAGCAAGAGCAGCATTTTGGATTCAACATTTTATTGCTCTTCCAAATCCCATATCCTGGGAAGTTTAAGAAGTGCTGTATTTGTTGGGAAACAGTAATATTTTTACAAGGGTCTTCAAATGCAATCTTAACAGCCACAAGAGCATTGGAAACTTTGGTGAAAAAACAGAACAGGAAGCTCTGGACAAGTTTCTGGTTCCCAGTTCTTCAGAGTGGCCCTTCATTTCCCTGCTAGTCTTCCTCTCTAGTTTTCAGGATTCCAGAAGGAGAGGAGGAGACAACTAAGGCTGCAAGGAGCCACACTTCACCTCACTTGCTGTACTCTGATTGTTGTGTCCAGCTGGCTCCACTGGCCAGGTGTTAAGATGAGCCTGTTCAATATATAGGACTGACATTTTGGATAAATGCTGCCCAAAGCTGCTCTGTCTCCAGACCTTTATAGAACTAAAAATTCTGCTCATTACTTTGCCTCATTATTTCTGTTCTTGGTTGTGACTATGCAAGAACTCTCTCTTCCAAGTTTCTAATTTTATACGTGCAGGAAAGCATTTGCAAGCTCAGGATGATCGCTAGAACAGTACAGTTCACCCAGGTCAAACATGAACAGATACTAAATCCAATGGTGGTTTTATTTCATGCTAAAATAGGAGGGGAAAAATTGTATAAGATTACGCATCTATTTAGAAAAAAATAGTTGTATAGTGACACTTGTAAGCATAACACTGCAGTGCATGACTGTTAGAATGCCCCTAGAAATTTGAAACCTAAAGTAGGCACCATAAGTTTACATCCAAAACAAACAGCATAAGAAGATAAAGATCTAATCTCTGATAAGAGCACGATGCTCTTTCATCATTTAAATCACAAATAATTTTATGGAGGCTTAAGAAACACTCACAGGCTTCCTGGAAAACATGTTTTAAGACTGCTTCCAGACTGTGGTTATTTGAGAAGAAAAAAACCAAACAAACAACTCGGATATTCCAACTTCAGATACATCCATCCCCCAGAGACTCAAAACACAAGATGCTCACAGGTAATTCAATTAATGGTGCAGGAGACCGGGAGAAAAACACAAGTTGAATTATTCCCAGGATCAGAGCAACAAAAGGTAGCCTTCTCACAGAAATACAGAGAAGACCAGGGGCTTCTCATTGTTAAAAAAGAATTCATGATGAAATTCAGGAAGGACAGCTATAATCCAAAACCACACCAGCCTAAATTTTCAAAGCAATTAGGGATTAAAGTGCCTAATCAACAGCAAATAACTTAAATATACTCAATTTAAAGAACAAAGAGATCAAAATAACTGGGAATTTTTAACATATGTTAAAGTGGGGGAAAAAAAAGAAAAAAGAGTAGTCCAAATTTACTTTCTCTTGGTGAGATTTAAACTGGAATGCTTGAGCACTGGGAAAGGATTGCAATATATGGAGAAGACAAAAGACATAGGGAAAAGCAGGGAGCACGAATCAAATCTACTCTACTTACTAAGATGACACAGAACCTCCAAGAAGACACTGGAAAGACGAAACCATGTTAAACAAAGTCATGCTGAGAAGCCACCCATATGTTCTCTCCTGTGATCAGAGGATGATGGCAGGAAACAGTATGCATCTATTGCAGGTAAATATTTTTTTTTCATGAAAGGGGAAATGAAATGATATATAGCAAAACTAGCCAAAGTCCAAATACCTTTGAATGCTGTGTTCAAAATGTTTACCAAGGAAAATAAAAACAAACAAAAGAGAAGACAAACCCCCTCAACTTCCTTGATCCCCTCCTGTCTCCCCCTTACTCATTTTCATTTGTTTGACATTTTGTTCCTATGGGGTTGGTCACTTTTCTTGCGGTCTCAAATGACCTTTTTCACACTGCAAAAGGATAGTTATCTCAGTTTTTAATTTGCATTTATTCTTCATCTTTATTAATGTATTTAGTCAGTTCAAGAAAGACATATTGTGACTACTTTTTTTGATTTATTTTTACGTTTCCATTTCTGAAAGAACTTTTTTATTCAGGAAATTAAAGCCAAACTCAAAAGGGGCAAACAAACATCCCACTCTAGCTATGATTAGAGGGCAAATGACAAATCATAGTTCTAATGTCAAGGATCTCTAATCCAGAGCTGAATGAAACATTGAGCAAAAACCACAGATTCACTGCTGCTTGATGTCTACTGGGTCATTAAACAAAGGAGAAATTTGGCAGCTACATGTGATGAACTCTGGCAATCCACACAGCAAGAAAGTGTTCCAGTTCTGTCCCCTACTCATCTGTCAAACTGCCCTGTGTGCAGCTTGTGTTTCCAAAGACAGTTTTGTTGAAAATGCCTCCTTTCCTCACAAATACCTTGCTGGTTCCTTTTAGGGTCTTTACAAGGCATTGAATTTTCTCCACTCCGAAGTGAAAGAAATGCAGGAAAAGCCTTCCTTATCAACCCACCTAAAGTACTGAACAATTGGATGGGGACCTGAAAAGTCTAAGCTATAAAAAAGAGAAACTCTTCCTCTCCTGCTGCAGCTATATGCTCAGGTTACATCACGCTGCTTAAATCCTACAATTCCAGCACTGCTGATCTCTTGAGGACTTGTCTTCTCCAGAGCTGGTCTCACATGTCATCTTGTTAGGTACACAGAGCGCTGCATGATTTGACCTGGGAAGACTCAGTTTGAGACTTTCTCCTGTTCACACCAAGGATCCCATATAATATTCAGAAATCATTCTGAAAAATTAATCTGAACCTACTAAGACACTCTTCGACAAAGCAATTCATCATAACTCCTCTTCAGCCCTATGCAATTAGCACAAGGTAGATTTTCAGAGAGGGCATAAAGCACAGTATTCAGTGAGGTGTGCCGATCACCCCTCTCAGTTCTGAGTACTGAGTGAAACAGTGTAGGGCTAATTTCTGGGAAGAGTGAGAGAGAATAAAAAATTTCAAGTGAAATCAGGTATGCATAATCAAAACTTCAAAATGCCAGTTAATTTAAGGAACTGTCAAAAGCAATTGCTTAAAGAACTAGACTGAAATAGTGAACATCATTATAGGAAACGGTAACAGATAATAGATAAATCTTTAAACATCTGGTGATAGATGGTGAATTAGAATTTCTAGTATTAATTGATATGGTCTAAATTTTAAGCAAGCAACCAATTATCAATATTTTCATCCTCTCTCCTCCAAAAGTCTAATGTTGTCATCAACTCAGAAACAATGCAACGTAACCCTTTGTTAGATCTGGTCTGCTCCTTCAGACAAGAGATCACTCAAATTCTAACCCAAGAACAGCTTATTTGATATCTAAGAGCACCAAACTTCTCTTGCCTTTCATATTGAATTTTTTACCTTTTCATTTTAGTGCTTAGACTCAACACTCAGTAAAAACAGAGACTTCTTAAAGATTCTGATCTTCCAGTTCAAAGGTGCGGATCAAACAACTTCCAACAATGTTTGGAGAGCATCCAAACATTTGGTTACCAAACTAAGAGAGTTGGGAGTTGACTTGGGTGACCACTCCATTGCAAATTTCTAGCAAGTAGAGATAGAATGATCCTTTTTCTTTGCTTTTATTAAATAATAAGTAGTTAGGATTTAGTAGTCCTTAAGTTGGTAAGAAATCAATAATCCATGTTTTATCCATATCATACATATACAAAAGGGCCTACAATCTTTGGACACTCTTTATGCAGCTGATACTCCTGTAATGAATGCATCTTTGCAAATTTATGTTAGCAGATGCTGGCCCAAGATTGTAGATAAGCATTAGTCAGACACAGGTTCAAGTATCTTTGGGGAGAGCAAAATTAATGCAACATTTACACCTGTAATTAACCCCTAGGACTTATATAGAGTGTGAAAGCTTGAGATGCTCTCTAATCAGTGCAGAATAAAGCTATTTCCCCGGAATATACTGACATTGTTGTTTCCAAAACAAAAATACTTTTGTTAAAATTTATTTAATTTTTAAAGAATTACTCAATTTTAAGTAAATTTCAGTTTTGTAGCCTGAAGATGGAAAGGAATAGAAGAGAAAAATCAATGCAATATTATTGACTTATTATCTTTGAATGCTCCCGCTAGGTTTACAGTTCCTAATTTATTTTGATCATACACAAGATGGATGAGAATGTCATAAGCTTTCTATAACAAGTATGTTAAGCCTTCTGAAAAACAGCTGCCTTCAAAAGGGATTTCAAAGAATATTTCACTAAACTCTGCTCGGTTCCAACAAGCTGATACTTTAGGCGACTGTATTACCTACTGAACTCTCTTAAGTCAATGAGATGCAGGTGCCAAAAACACCTCAAGACCTGGCCCAACAAAGAATCCACAATATGTGGTTAAAAGACCACTGCCCACAATGAGGGGAAATTTCAACCGGTATCAGTTTTGCTCAAACTAGAAGGAATTGTTGGTTTGTGTACCTCAATTATCAATGTCAATCCTTTGAGTATCTACCCAGTCAATAACTTGTACTCAATTTTAATTTTTCAAATACAACACTGTGCTCTTTAGAAATACATTTTTGATGAAAAGAAGTCACAAAGACGTTTCCCTAATTGAAAACATCTGATTATCCTCGTGCCCACAGTTACTTCTGCACTAAAGAAATCATGACAAGACATCATGCACTGAAGCTTGAAGCTGCAACTTTCAAAGTTGGCTGTAAAAGTATCACTTGAATTAGGATTATCTGTAAACTGATATGGTCCAAATTTATCTCAGACACCCATCACATCCCTCGGAAAAAAGTCATGCTGCTTATATTTCTTTAACCCTCCATTTTCTGAAATATTTAAAATTTTTTTCAGGATCTGACTTCTATAACAGGTTTGCTAAGGATACATATATATTCATTGCAGAAGCATATTCACAGCGTCTACAAATATTTTCCTTATTCACGTATATCTAAAATGCAGAGATGCTATCATATCACGTGTATTTGCCCTAGGATGCCTTGCTTTTACGGGTCCTATGGGGAGATTATTGTAAGAGTATGATATGTAGCATTACATGGTGAAGAATTCAAGATCTTTTGTGTCTCATAATTTTGTGTGGCGAAAAAAACACATTTAAGTGGCATGGGCTCAGGTAGAAACAGTATTTTCTACACGCATGCAAAGAAAGCTAATTTTACCTTTCAAAAACAAGATAAATCAGAATTAAAACAAATACTAAGATAAATATTAACAGCACAGTAACTAAGATATCCTTGAGTCTGTCTCTCTCACTGGGCCATTAGTTCAGGACATAAACCAGAAATTACCCATGTCTAAAGCTGAGGAGACTTATTTTTGCCAATAAACCAGGGAATGCCAATTGCTTCTGCAGAAGTGACAATTTTAACATACCCAGCAGATCCCTGTACGAAAGGCCACTCTTACACCTCTACTAAATGCAAGCAATGTCTACTGAAGCTTAACTTTTAAGATATTCTCATGATGAAAACTGGGCAAAGAAGCCATACCAGGCTCTATAAGGTTGCCCTGTATTCTTCCTCACATGAACAATTTGTGCAAGTGCTTGGTAGCCAGTCTTTGCTACAAAGAAAACAAATAGCAAGCATTATGTTATCTGTAGCTTCCTGAAGCTAACCAGAATTCCATTTGTGCTTGGTTCATGTCACAGGACAGCCATTACCTACAGGATCAGTACGTTTACATCTAATAAAATAATAAATTAATCAAATAATAAATAAATAAATAATTTCTATTTACAGCCACACACACACACAAATAAACAAAAAAAACAAACAAAAAACCAAAAAACCAAAAAAATGAAAACAAAACAAAACAAAGAACAAAAGAGAAGGAAGGCCCTATTCCTGATTTGGAGAGCCCCAGTTGAGCTGGTAAGAGGGAGTGCAAATTGAAGCAAATCACAGTATCTTCTTTTCACTCTTCATCTCACTTCTCAAAATAGAGCACCAGCTGCAGGGCTAGGATGTAGCAGAGAGAACTACATCCACTTTATATAGCACAATAAACAGTGGGAATGAGGGGGCAGGGAAGAGAGAGAGAGAAAGAACAGAAGGGTTTGCTCACTGAGCAAAAGGGGAGCACTTATCTTTCCCAGCATCATTTTCAGAAAGCTCCCCAGCAGCTGGTTAAGAGATCTGAAACTCAAGTCCTTCCTTTTTCTTACTCCTCCCTTCTTTCCCTTCTATAATATGGGAGGGTGGAAAGGCTCATTTTACCCTCACCAGGTGCCCAAATTATCTCCTGAAACAGAACACAGGACCCCAAAGCTATTTCCACATCTCCTTAATACATTCACCCTTGGTTGCAGATTGGAAGGACCTGTGGCTGCATGAAGGGTTTTTCCTTGGGTTCCTGCACTTCTCCAAGCTGAGCAATGCTAGTAGTTATATCAGGACATAAAACCAAGCAAGGAAGCCCCAAGAAGGATAACTCCACTGCTTGATGTCCCAGGCCAGGCAGTGCAAAGAGGATAGACTCTATTACCCAAACCCATGAGGCAGGCAGATCATATCTCACACTGGACTACTTCACCAGCGTTAAAAGGAAAAGTGAACTTCAAGAAAGGCAATCCTAAGAAAGGAAATCTAGGAAGGAACTAGATAGGAGTAGAAACAGCCAAAATAGACTGAGGCTTTCAATTTTGTTTCGGCAGGGCTTTTTTAAATTGTATTTCTTACTTTTTCATCAGACTTCTCAAGTTATTATTTGTTCAGTCTCCCTTTACCAGCCATGCAGCATCTTAATTCATTCCTATTTTAGATTTTGCCAATTACTTGCTCGTTCTCTACTGCTCACCTCTGTCTCCCTCACCCTTCAATACTTTATTTTTCTCTGAAATATATCTCCTCCTAATTAAATTTGTTGCCACTGCTTTCCTCAGAACATCTTAATTTTCCACCACTTAGCAACATGCCACAGACTTTACAGCGCATGAAGTGTCTGCAACTTTGTCCTTTTAGTTGGCCAAGTGCAACAACTATTCCTTAGGTACTGCTCTCAAACACCATAAAAACAAATGCCATCCACAGGGCTCTCTTAACAAGCATTGTATTCAAAACAGCCTTTGACATGCTGACAGTAGAGTACCTCTGAAAACACCCCTATTTGCTTGCATCATACTTGATTAATGGAGCTGCTGTTGATGAAGAATGACAGTCTGAGTGATGGAACAAAAACTACTGGGGAATTCAGTTATTTCTAAACATATCTAAACAAATTGTTTAATTTGCCAGAAGCATTTTTCTTCAACATTTTGAACATGAAAAAAAAAGAAACATTTTGAAATGAAACTGACTTGAAAAAAGAGAGGTTATGACAAAATGGTTAAACAACTGCAGAATAAAATGTTTCACTTCATTAGGCAAAGGATTTCAACTCATTCTGGATTCGGTTGCGGGGACGAGAGGGGAAGTCAGAGGAGTGAGCAGAGTGATGCAATACCGAGTGAGAGAAAGTGAGACATCCATTTCAGAAGACATTCCTTTAGATTATTCTTAATTTAAATGAAAAAGACCATTGTATCAATTCAATCAGCAAACTGGAGTGACTGTTATAAATGTAGTGGATGTTATCAACTCTTGACTGACTTATCACTTCCATGTGGCTATCTGGTCTAACATTCACACATTTTTTTCTTTGCTGACATCTTCTCTGGAGAGGTCCCTGGTCTTCTCTGGAGAGGTCCCTGGTCATCTCTGGAGAGGTCCCTGGATAACAGATCTGGAGAGAGCTGGCTTTGCCCTCATAACAGTTCAGGTCTCGATAATACAAATCTTTTACATCAGTTAGATGCTGTCCTTGATATCCTGTTTATCTATTATCCTCTAAATACCAAAGGCTTTGGGAAGGAGATGACAGAAGTTCACAGCTGGGGCTTATCTCTAAAGGCAGTTTCAGATGCCAGTTCAAGGTCTTGACTTTAATCTTCAAAGCAATTAACAGATGAGCCTCTGCTACACTGGAGACCAAATTGCTATCTATACATTTCCTAAACAGTTGTGCTTCTTTGGGACAATGCCGGTCACAAAACCCCGACCAAGCTTCACAAGAGCTGGAGCAAAAAATTTTCTGTCATAGGAATCTGGCTATGAAACAAGCCTCCATGGGAGAATTCAGAGCTTCACTCTACTCTCATTTGTACCACTTTAAATCTTTTGCTACAGAAACATCAAAATATTTTCCCTATCCTATCCCCAAATTAATTAGGGGAAAAAAAACCAAAACAAAACATGGAAAGTGTTTTATTCAAATGGGAGAAGAGCAGAGAATTTTTAAAGTATTCAGGAGAGTTTTAGCTAACGTTATTGTTATGAGAAAAGCTACAGGCAACAATGTAAGCTAGTCAGGATTGTATGTTATCCACTTGCATGAGCCAGTAGCTTTGTGTTAGCCTTGCAAACCACAGTTTGGAAAACACTGCACCAATAACTAGAATCATGAAACAAACACACTGTAACTAAATTTTCTCTTCAAAACAGAGGCAGCCTACCTCAGCAGAAATAATACATTTTACATGACTACTCTATCACCACCCCAAGAACATCTTCTGTCCTATGCCAAGTTCACATGCCCAATCAAAATTATTAAACATGAAAAAATATGCCTTTAAAACATTTGATTCTGTTTCTTTTGATACACAGTCTGATGGAGGCACATCCAACAGGGCACAGAACGTTAAACATTGCAAAAATGGGCTGAAATAGTGAGCATGAACAGGCAGGAGAAAACTGTGTAAGTGCATGGGCAAATGCCCAAAATTGAACTCCTGAACTCTCAAGCTTGAGAATAAACACAAAATAAATGAAAAATTCCTACTGAAGTTTTTGCAGAGGTGATACTCCCTACTTTCTCAAGGATTCTAGATGAACCTTAGAAAGACCGCAATGGGAAGAGAAGGAAGCAGGGAGGAAGAAGTGCTGCTGTTAATTTGGCATTCATTTGAAGGAGCTGAATGGGAGCCAGAAGTAGTACAGATGGCATCTCAATTCCCCTTTCTTTAGGAAAAAAAATTATTTTTAATACAGTAACTTTTTGTTTCCATGAAGGCATTTTCAGCTGTGAAACAAGGACAATTAAGAGCAGTAGTTAAAACCTCAGCTTTTAGACAACAGTTCTGAAAGCCATTTCACAAAGTAATGGTTAATGATATGCACACATAGGTTTTTCAGAGCCATAGCAAGCTCCTGGGTAGTAAGGATGCAGAGGGTTACTGTCAGACATCCTAGGGAAGGACACAAAGCAACACAAAAGAGACTATACTGTTGTCTTTGCACAGGGCAGGAGGAAAGTGAGGAGTTCATATAAAATTATATATCCTGCTTTGTTCTTTGTACTGAATACTAGCTCTAAGACTCCTCTGCTACACAGCATTCCAGGCAACTGCCTGGTTTTCAGACACCTGAATAAAAGTCAATCTCACAGCCACCAAAGCTTCAGATCTGGAATTATGACTGCATCTCAATCAATGATTCCTCTCGTGCAATAAGTAGCACAAGGACCTGCAAGGGATACAGGCGGAAAAAACTGTGGTGGCAGTTTTGGAGTTTTTCACCTTATGTAGAAATTCAGTCTGTGTTTAAGAGCAAGATTTTGTTCTGACTAGGAAAGGGTTAGGGTCAGGCAAAAGTTTGCAAGAACAACTAGCAGGAAAAACTAGGCAGGAAAAAATGGGCAAGAAAATCTACAGCACAAAATACTTCTGGAACACTGCCACATTAAAAAGGTCAAGTTCAGATGAGATATGAAGACCCTCAAGGCACGTTAAAAAGCTGCAATTTGAGTTCCTATGGTAAGATACTCTTTCTAAAACTGCAGTACTCAATTCCTTTGCATTACCTTAATTTACTTTGATTCCCAGTGGCTAAATCCTAGGACACCACAAGAGAATAGAATGCACATGTCTAGGGGGAGAAGGTGAAGAGGGAAAGGAACTTGTTCTCAAAACACAGCAGGCATTAATTTAAATAATTTATTAAAACAGGCTAAGTATCTGGGCTCAGTGCATACCCATAACGGAATATGACTGACTGGTCTAGTCCAACAGGAGAGGGGCCTAGAAAGTTTAAGAGAGTAAACTTTCTGAGAGCTGGAAGGAGGTGGAATCTCTACCAAAGCCCGGTGGGTCCTGAAGCACATGGAAACTGGTATTGCCAGTACTGCACCGCTTTATCAAGACCCTGTTTCTCCCAGCTTCCATGTTCAGTTTCCCAAGCTACAACACTTCGTCTTGGGCCAGTTCTGTTTATTCCCAACTCTGCTGCAGTCATAGCAGGGTCAAACAAAGAACAAGCATGAAGTGCTGGAACGCAAATTTTACACCAGTCTGATGACACTTTTCAACACAAGTGCATTAGTTCTATCTGCTAGCACAGAGGCTTCCAACTGTCTTCTCCCTTCCTCTGTGAGGAAGAATCCTCCAAGGAGCAATGATCCCAGAATTACAGAACATTCGGCACTGGAAGGGACCTACAAGGCTCTTTGAGTCCAGCTCTTAAATGAATGGCCTATAAGGGGATCAAACCCACAACCTTGGTGTTATTAGCACCCTGTTCTAATCAATAGAGCCAATCAGATGTATCTCTTGATGCCCTTAAAAAAAAAAAGGAGGCTGGAACACATAACACACATCATTGAATAATTTCTTCTTCTGCATGCCTCATGTCCTTACAAAGTTCATGCCAGCACAGAAATCTCTCATCCTATGACTGTGTGACATAACCATCTCCCACCCTCCCATAGCTGCAGGTGGCAGGAGTGCCAACAAAAATGCATACCCATCATGAGTATGACTGACATGTTGATGAGTGACAAGATTAGTGAAATACTTTGGGTGGAACTGTATCAGCACAAGGTGTTCCAGATTCATCTGAACTTTCTGACGTTCATCAATTCTCCTCAGCTCCTATTTATTTTAATGGCAAGCAGCACTTCATAAACCAGGCCTGCAAGACCATAAATTGCAATTCCAGTTAATTAATTCAGTTCTACCTAGAGCAATGACTGATATTACCAATCCATATGTGAAATTATTACAGTTGTTATGCTGCTTTTTGATAGCTTTGGCTATGGCTGGGATATGGAACTTTGGGCTTAGGGAGAGGGATAAAGTTCTAGAATGATTCCTTTCATTTCACTTGGTGTGTGTCATTGCAACTGACCAGTACCAGTCAAGTCTGCATTTAAACACTGAGCACTCAAGATATTTCACTTGGCCAAGTTTATGGAGCTGCTGACGTTGCAAATGCCTGTAGTTAAAAGCCAGACACAACATACAAGGTAGGGGAAATGAGTACAACACAACCTCCACAGACAAGGTGGACAACTAAAAAGCAGGGGAGCTACAGGAGACAGCAGGGATTTTCTTTGATTCTCTGCAGGTTTTATTAAATCCTCATCTTTATTATTTATTTACACTCCATGTGCAGTTCCTGAGTTCTACCAGGCAGTCACACTCCAGTATATCTCTCCTATTTTTAAACACAGTTTTGAATAGATACCTGAGTCAGCCTAAACTCTAATGACAAAAAAAAAGTGAGTAAACACCCTACCACACAATCAGAGAATTTCAGGGCTAATTGGTAGCCATACATACTGTTGGAATAAGAGCTCCTTCAAATTCTTGATCATGTTATCTAGGCAGAAGTATAATAATCCAAACACAGGAATATATCGAATATGAATATCTGTCTTATTCTATAAAAGATTGTTTCAAATATCAGAGTATAAAAGCAGACCAAAATTCTGAATTTCTACTTGTGGGAAATTTCAAAACAAACAAAAAATTTTCATTTGTGTGAATGCATGAAATGGCAGTTCTGAACAGAAAACTGTGCTGATCTTTCAGAACAGCAAATTATTTCTTCCACATTTGGCAGGGATTCCCATTATTTCACAACAAGTAAGTAGTACTGTATAATTACATATTACTATTATTGATGCCAGTATATGTATGTTCCATTATTTTCAACATTCTCTAGGGCAATTTGTAATTAGTGCTGTTTGAAGAACCTCAATTTTCTTTCCTATTAAATTGTTTGACACAAAAGCATGTAAAAAAATATTCCCATATATGTAGCAGCAGACAATACATTAAGAAAAAAAAAACAAAAAGAAAGAACATGTTCCAGAAGTTTGTTAATTTTTGTTTGGGAAGGTTCATGGTTTTTTGTTTTCTCTAATACATTATTAACACAGGCAAAATGTTGTCAGGAAAATTAATACCAACAAAATAAACATTTGCCTAGACAAGGCTGATACCTAAATAAATCCAACAGCTGTATACACCAGTCAGCAGTGAAAGCAGAGATGCAAGCACAGTGAACACAAACAAGACCTCTCAGGAGATACTGACAACCACTAGGAACAAGAAATTTCTCAGTCCCTTTACAGACCAGGGAGAAGACATCAGCTCCTTCCAATAACCACTTGTGCAGCCAGACTCATCTCTAAAATACAAAAGGAAGATAAACTCTGAAGCTATATGCCACTAAGTGTCTTCCTAGTTCTATGCAAGCTACCACCTACTCAGCTTGTTTAAAATCACATTCACAAGAACAATGCAGTACATAGGACTGGGTAAACGACCGTCAGTGCTCAGGTACAGCTTCTATTCATTTTAAAGATTTAAGCAGCAAAGGGATAAAAGCCCAGAGCTTAGATCTTTAGCCAGAGTCTCTACTTGATTTGTACAGCACTGGCTCAGCACAAACCAAAATCCCACCTCTCCCTGGACACTGCTCTGCAAATGAGGCACAAAAACCAGAGGTAGTTAATGAATATGATGCATTATTTTTTGCCCGGAATCAGCACAATGTTGCTTGGCACAGGTGCACATTAACAATGATGAATCTGAAAAGTTCACATTGATTAATTACTCCGGTTTTCACATTCACCACCTCATACAAAGGGAAGGCGGATGATGACGTTGGAAATGTTTCTCCCTTCACCCCCTGGATATTTTCTGCTGCTT
>VZRS01002105.1:20358-146989 GCA_013398055.1 Ifrita kowaldi
ACCAAACACCAAAACAAACAACAACATCGAAAAGAGAGCACCTTAGTTTTTGTGCTGGTTTTGTCTGGGATAGAGGTAATTTTTTCCACAGTAGATAGTATAGGGCTAAGTTTTGCTTTGCTTTTGGGCTGGGAACAGTGCTGATAACACAGGAATTGTTTTGCTGTTGATGACCAGGGCTTACACAGGGCCAAGGCCTTTTCTGTTTCTCACATAGCCCTGCCAGTGAGTGGGCTGGGGGATACACAAGGAGCTGGGAGGGCACACACCCAGGACAGCTGACCCCAGCTTGACATCGTGCTCAGCACACAAAGCCTGGGGGGAAAGAAGGAACTGGGACACATATTTGGAGTGACGGAATTTGTCTTCCCAAGTAACGTGATGGACTCCTGCTTTCCTGAGGATGGCTGAACACCTGCCTGCCCAAGGGAAGTGGTGAATGGATCCCTTTGTTTTACTCTGCATGGAAGGCTTTTTCTTTCCGTGTTGAACTGTCTTCATCTCAAGTAGGCTTCTCACTTTTGCACTTTCANTGACATCGTGCTCAGCACACAAAGCCTGGGGGGAAAGAAGGAACTGGGACACATATTTGGGGTGATGGAATTTGTCTTCCCAAGTAACGTGATGGAGTCCTGCTTTCCTGAGGATGGCTGAACACCTGCCTGCCCAAGGGAAGTGGTGAATGGATCCCTTTGTTTTACTCTGCACGGAAGGCTTTTTCTTTCCGTGTTGCACTGTCTTCATCTCAAGTAGGCTTCTCACTTTTACACTTTCAATTCTCTCCCCCATCCTACGGGAGAAAAAGAGCAAGGAGCTGTGTGGGGCTGAGGTGGCAGCTGCGGTTAAACCATGACACTGGTGCTAATAGAAAAAAATGCCATTATCTATGTTATTTACACACAGAGAGATGAAAGAGATTTGGAACAAGTACACCTCTACTACTTTTCTTATTGGACAATTATTCACAACTCTTAATGCTTTTATAGCTGTGTGGTAAATGAATTCACCTCATCAATCCGACAGGAAACTAACCCAACACGTGCAATGACCATATTTCTTCTGACTTATTGTGTTCAATTAGCTTGCAACAAAGTCATAAAAGAGACAGAACTGTTTCAAGGAATACCCAAAAACACAACAGCCCAGAGTAGGGCCCAAGGATAGAGAAAGGATACAAAAAGATTGAAAAAGGACTAGCCTGCCCCCCTTCAGTGGCTTCAATCCACTACATCATCTCAGATAAACTGTCTTACGACCCCTGCAATTTCACGTTTGGCAAGCACAGAGAAAGAAGGTCAACTTCCTCTAAAAAAAACTTAAGGCCCTAGGAGAACGCAAAAAATATTGTGCAGTCCAACAAACAGCCTAGACACGATAGGGACCAGAAAACAAAACTTGACAAGAGACTCCCTACAGAAGGTCCCATTGTGAAGACCAAGACAGCCCCGTAATTCCTGTCAATAGCTGTCCTCTGGATCTGAACTACTGCATGGTAACGCAGAGAAAGAGAATTAAGAAAAAAGTTCCAACTTGGTAATTGAGATGTTTGTCTAATGGAAATCCATACACATCCTATAATAAAGTTTCAGTAGCTACTGAAGTGCCATGCTCTCATCATACTCTGTGAGATTATGTGAGCCCGTTCTTAATGCATAAGGAAATGGCTCGCCTTGACATATGAGTAAGAAGGTACCACACAATAGTAGAAGCATGAGACCAAATAGGTGAGTCATTTACACGCAATTTAAATGGATTAGGAGCTCTAGACTACTCCTCTAATGTAATCACCAAAACAGATCTCTCAATCAAGAGCGGTGACATGAGTCACAATAAGCACATAATCTGAAAGGCAAGGAGAGGGGGTTGCAGCAAAATAATCTTTCAAAGTAGCATCGATCTAGCCAGCTCTGCAAAGGAGGCAGATGTGCAGCTTCAAACAGGAAAGGAGAATGCAGTTCATCTAGTTTATATACTGGAATTCTTTTCAATCCTTTAAGTACATTGTCTTGATCATTTTTCCAAATATACTGGTAAGAGAGAGAGAGGGAAAAGACTCCTGATAATTGACAGCATGTTAACAATAAAGTAATAGGCAGTAACAGGTACTAAAGATGAAAGACTCTGGGAAAGAGAAAGGAAGAGGGTTTATGTCTTGTTTGGGAAGTGGTAGGTGGGGTTTGGTTTGGGTTTTCTTTTTATTTCTTGTTTTAAAGTTCCAGCTTTGGTGTTTTAAAGAAAGTTTGCTTACTTCAGACAGCAAATTACTAACTAGAATAGAAGCACCACTTTTGCATTCCAGTCTGATTTGTCAAGCAGAAAGCATCCACATTTCAGTAAACATAAGAAGGTAGACTCTTTAATAATCTATCCAAAGCACAAACTTAGAAAAACAAAGAGCCTTGAAGTCACCTTTAAAGGCAGAAAATTTTAGCTACACAGAAATAAGTAAATAAAAGATAAGGCTTCATTACTTCATTAACTCAACGTATGACATTAATACACTTGATATTTGTCACATCTTGTGCCTTCCTACACTCAACAGTTCTTTTCCCAGTAATCTAGAGAAATTATAAAAGATAAAGAAATTCTAAAATTATTATTTCTAGAGAAATATATAAAATTTATATTATAGTAAGATAGTTATCTTTCTCTCCCAACTTCTACTCACTTATGAAACTTTCATTGCTCATTAATATGAGCTTTCAGCTTAGCATTGCATAAATGTCCATGAAAACTGTCATGAATGAAACACCATCACCTAAGAGAAGATGTCAAAGACCTTGATCCAAGTCCTGGAAGAGGACCCTCTCAAGACAGGTGGAACTTCAAATACATGAAAAGAATTTAGGTCTCTGATCCATATTTGTCTGTGGCAGTGAAAGACACTAGAGCAGTTAACTATGGTTGTAGGAAAGGCTGCCACCCTGCCTGCATAGTCAGCAAGAGGGAATGTATTCTCAATTCTCCCACTTCAGTGCAAAACCTGACGGCTTGCTTTACACTTCTGAGGGGTTGGAGCAGGGCTGCCAGACTCAGTGCTGAACAGCCTGAGGCTCACAGACACATTTTGTCTCCCTGACTCTCCTCACGGGAGGGATGGACACCTGGGAGAAGTAACTTCAGCTGCTACAGCTCATCTGTCAACACCTTAGTGGGCAGCCATGCACAATTATTCTACTTTGAAATTAGGATGTGTTAAAGAGTATATGACTGCAACTTTAGTAGGATGGGTTTTTTTTAATTATCCAACTTGACCATTAATATACCCAAAGCAAAAATAAATTATAAAGAATAATATTCTACTTTTAGACAGAATCAAGAATGTTCGGAGGAAAAGGAGAGTTTTGAGTACCTTACTATGAGGCCAGAGATTACAGAAAGTATTCTGGAGCAGAATTTAACCTACCTTTAAAGAAATTATTAACATTTGTTTTCAAAAATGCACCCTTCCAAATTTAAGTGAGCTTGTCGTGTTGCAGCCAGCTTGAGAACAATAGTGACTCAGTCCTCCTCAACCTAGGGGGCTGAAACTTGGCAAAAACTTTACTTAAAATCTAGCCTACAGAAGGAAGTTACATGTCCACTAGCCAGTGTTAAACATCACTGTATACCAATTGTGATGACTCCTAAAAAGAAACTTAGAAGATGAACATGACATGTTTGAACACAATGGAAGCGGAAAAAAGCCTGTATCAAGCACCACAAAGCACATTACTAGAAATGAAAACTTCCTCCTTAGGGGACCACTGCTTGGCAAACCCTCAGGATCCTTGCAAAACCCAGGATATCTTTTTCCAGCACTGACTGGCAGTTTGGAGCAGCTACAGCATATATATCAATTCATATTGATTTATTTTTCATTTGGCACAAAAGCTCCTTCTGCATGGACACTACGATGCTTTAGGCCACACTTCAATCCAGGAAAAGCCATCCCTATAGGCATCTTAACTGAAACTCTAAGTGGTCAGACTGCTTGTAGACTGCAGCATATGAAGTTAAAGAGGAAATATCTTCACAGAAATTAATATGGGATTTTGAGCCATTCCTCCCACTCTCACAGTTCTGTAGGAACCAGAAGCAAAAATTGGTGGAAAACTGGTGGAACAAGAAAGCTGGCAGATTATGTGTGCACACATGCCAGCGTCCTCCCTTCCAGTGGGAGTCAGCATGTGGCATTGTGCATAGGTTTACAAGGCCCCTTCTCCAGCACCTGAGCAGTGCTTTGGGAATAAAGCAGTGCTACTGCCCTGGTATATGTTGTTATTTCTTCAGAGAGTGGTAAGGCAAATAAATGAAAGCCTCCTTCCCACTCTAATTTTCTTAGCACGGATTAACTTTGCAGGTAAAGTTTTTCATTAAAATCCCGTGGCTCAATTTCCTGCATCTATGCATGCTTATTTCCAGGAAGCGAGTGACATCCAGTTCAGCGTTTTCTTATTAATTTAGGCTCAAACACTGAACAAAACTAGGGAAAAGCATTGTTTAGGATGAGCTTGATAAAAACATCAGTGAACTGCCTGGCTGCCCTATGTGAAATTCAGGCTTGATCCAGAAATGAGACAACTATTCACTGAACTAAATAAAATTAATTATGCTGTTAAGGTGATGTTCCTATTTTTTCAATTCATTGAAATCATCAATTCATTGACCTGTACTAGTGCTATGGGCTTTTTTGCCCAATCTATTAAGATTCAGAAACCAGGTCTTGATTATTTCTGACTGAAATTTCTGACAGGCAGCAAGTGACATAATACAAGGTGATTAATTCCAGTGAAAGTAGGAAGATATAGGCTTTTGTAGGTAAAAGAGAAGTTCTGAGATAAGAAAAAAAAATGACAGCTCAAATATATGATCTTTCAAGATGGCATCCAAGATCCACCAAGGACTAGAAAGCCTCTGTAAACTGCAGTAGATTGGATCATGCTTAACTATGAACAAGCATCTCTTTACAAATGCAAATAGGGCTCTTTCCTTCAAGGGCAAATACAAAACAGAAAATAAGCATGTCTGTGTAGGAGTTGGACTCGTCTTCCAAACCATCCCATTTGACTTCTGTCATATGAAATAACTTCCAGTTCTTTTAGTGGCAATCAATACTGCCTGTTTCAATTAATCTGAAGCTAAATCAAATTAGAAACAGTGTCACTGGTGTAATGACTGACAACTGATCACTTCAGTATTCCTCTGATGCGCCATCGTGGAAACTAGATGCAAAAAAGCTAAATGTTTCTTCATTCTTGTGTTGGGTTTTTTTGCCTTTTCTTTATCTTTCTCTGAAATTAATTCTTTGATTAGAATTATATTCATTACCTAAGATCAATCATTTAAATGCCATTCACAAGAACCAGAATAATGTCACATATAACTCGGCAAAATGAAAACATTTGAAATCCAAATACTTCAGGAAATTCACCAAAGAAAAGCAATTCCTGGCAAAACCTCAAATTTTATTAAAGTCATAAAAATAGAGAGGTCCAGAGTATCAAATATTGCATCTTCACAAGATGATTTATCATGTAGCACTTCAAATGACAAGATAACTGACAACTGAGATTGAAGAAGGAGCTGTGTCCTTAAAAGTTTATTCTATCTTGTTAGAGTTTATCTCTAGGGGGATTCAAGATGGTAGGTGTAAAGGCTTTCTCTGAAAATTTTTCAAAACAGAAGATTTTAAGTGCATTTTTATACCATTATTTGTGTTTCAAGCTGTTGTGGTTTAACCCCAGCCAGCAACCAAGGCCCACACAGCCACTCACTCACTCCCCCACCAGCAGGACTGGGGAGAGAATCAGAAGGGTAAAAGGTAGAAAACTTGTGGATTGAGATAGAGACAATTTAATAAGGAGAGAAAAAGCCATGCGCACAAGCAAAGCAAAACACGGAATTGATTCAGTGCTGCCCATGGGCAGGCAGGTGTTCAGCCATCCCCAGGAGAGCAGGGCCCCATCACACACAACAGCGACTCGGGAAGACAAACACCATCACTCCAAACACCCCCCTCTTCCTCCCACTTTATACACTGACCATGATGTCCCATGGTCTGGAATGTCCCTTTGGTCAGTTTGGGACACCTGTCCTGGCTGTGTGTCCTCCCAGCCTCCCATGCACCCTGAACTTCCCGGCCAGCGTGACAGTATGAAAAACAGAAAAGGCCTTGGCTCTGTGTGAGCCCTGCTCAGCAATAACAAACACCTCTCTATATTATCAACCCTGTGTTCAGCACAAATCTAAAACACAGCCCCACCCCAGCCACTGTGAAGAAAATTAATTCTACCCCCATCAAAACTAGCACACAAGCATACCTCTATTTAGTTTCTGACTTCACCAAAACTAAGAGCATCCATGCCATTCATTTACATTCTGGCTCTCAAAAGTGGCTATTTGCTTCATTAATATATGAGACTTTCTAAAAAGAAATAAAAATCCCTAAAGAATAAGAGTGACTTTATTATCTTCCCACATTATTACTACAGGTCCAACTTCATTCAGAATTGAACAAAGCAAATCAAGGATGAGTTTAAATTCATTTAGAATGTCAGTTAAAAAAGAAATCATTTTGGTTTAACACAGTATTTGTTCATCTTACTTTTAGCTAAATTTTTGGTGAAGTAAGGTAAATAAGTTTATGCAGGCTTGAGATGCATGCTGTAGAATTTCTACTTCTCAGACAGGGGACAAACAATGGAAGACAGTTGAAATTATACATATGTAACTTGTCATTTTTATTGTTTTTTTAAAGAACAGGTTTAAGCTAGATTGAAATAAGTTCCTATAATTAAAAAAGAATGTTCTTTTAGCTTTTTGCACAGATTTCTCTTCCAAATATCACAGTAGCCAGGTAATGAATTGGACACCTGACACTGTAAGAAATAACACTTGCCCCAAGGACCTTTATGATCACAAGACATAGCAATCAGCAAAGGACTTTAGGAGCTCTTGCTTTGTTTTAAGGGACCCAAAGCCTTTTTCTGATCTGATGTCTGAAAGCCCCCACACTTGCTGGCAAGCTGTTACACGATAAACACTCCCTCCCAAGGGCAGCAAAAGATAGCTCTGCTGGGACAAGGTGTTGCTCAGTTGGAGCAGCAGCAGCAAAGCTTGAGACCTCTCATGAAAATCTCTGGGACTGAAGTTTTTTCTGATGCCATATTTTTAGGGCTTAAACCCATGTTCTCATAGGCACGAGGAGAAATACAACCCCTGAAAAGAGAGATACGCTTTCCAGTAACCCATCTTTTAGAATCCCTGCTGGAGTAATTTTCTCCATTCCTCTCCCACCTCTCAAACAGAAAAATCTATTTATCATATGTTGAATTTAATAGAAGAAAAAAAAACTGTCAGGAAAACTGTTGGGGAAGTTGTGGCTAATTTCAATCTGAGAAGTGCCTTGCAGGCAACCACTGGACTATGGTTGTTTTGGTGGCAGATACACAGATCCAACATTAACAGAGCACAGGTGGCCAAGGCATTTACCCTCCATGATGACTGAGCCTCCATATTTTGCCTGGACTTTGTGTGCTGAGAGGAAATACTGAAAAGAGGTTCCTCCACACAGGCCACCAAAAAACCAAAACACTTAATTTAGGTGTTTCTTTCGAAACTGAGTTCATGAAGCATTAATTTTTGTCATAAAAGATTCCAGGTTTTACTTTGAACCTAGTAAAATACTGTGGAAAAATTCAGTGAAGAGCAATGAAGATTATTAAAAAATATTTTGTCAGCTAAAAAAGAAAATCAGTTTATTTAACTGACAAAAGTAACTTAAGGATGACTTCTAACTATCTGCAAGAAACCTACAGTGGAAGGATCTCAATCCAGCAAACAAGAGCTAAGAGCAAGAAACAGAATCAAAACCAGTTCAGAAAAGGAATAAAACCCAAATGTTAATTGACGATCATTTCTCATTGGGACAGTTTACTAAAGTTTATGAACACTTCAAACCAAACAAAACTGGAAATTTTTGAGTCACACATTCCCACTAACTTTTAAAAGCTTCTTCCTGTCCATCTGGTATGCAATTCCAGGCTTTTCTGAACTTTGCCTGGACAACTGTGGGGTGCAGGGTGTAGGTAGGTAAATATCAGGACATCTTGAGCCTAGTAGATGTTTCCTTTTATCACAACAAAATTACAATAAAAGCATCATCATAAATAAAGCTCTGGATAGAGAATACATTTGCATATGTATGCCTTTCTAAGTATTTTTGAGCAAGTTATCAGTAGGAAAAGGATAAATCTTCCTGAAAATTCTGACTGGAGTTTTATGCCTGTGCACATTATCACAATCATTGACACAAGGGTCCACCCCCATATTTCAGATTACAATAGCAGGATTTCTGGTTTTGTCTAAATTAAACATGACTCTACATCACTCCTTCTTTTGCCACTGGGTTATTGTTTTTATCGTTGTGTATTTCTATACCCACTTGTCTCTGCTGCTATCTTCCCCTCCCCCTGTTTCTGGGTAGAAAGAATACACATTCACTGACAAAGAATCGAAAATTTTATGCCTTCAAAACAGTATTAATGCAATTTTCTTTGGCATATTGCAATGCCAAAGGAAAGCTCACTGTTCTGGTAAATACAGAAGGAAAAGATATTTTAACAGCTGATTTTTGCTTTTGTGGGCTTTTTTCCCCAGTTTTGAATTTTCACCTCAAGCAGTGGTCTGGTGTTTGCATTTAGCATGAGGCACCAGCAATTAACCTGAATGACGATACATTCCCTCTGGTAGAAGAGATGATGAGTATCATTTTATGTCAGTGGAACCAAACATTTGGAGAACAGCTTTTAATCAAGATCGATACTTATAATGAGAAAAGGGCTTAAAACCCAGCAAAGCAATAACGCACATATTAGTTTTTTGATTGAACATGCTGATAACCTCAGAAAAAAACACTGCACCAGTCAACCTGCAACAAACATAATGGGACTGCCATTCTCACAGGGGGGTTGATTCAATCAGCCCCAAACCTTCACAAAGGCAGACACCAAAATACTGTGCACCCCCAGCTACATCACTTCTCTTTTATCCAACACATTTCAGCAGAGGCTTAGTCTCAAAAGACATTGCTAAATTTTTTTCTCCTCCTTATTTGAGGTATAATTGACTTTTCTAAATAATATACGGTTATGCTAACCATTTCGTTTTGTAGGCAAGAGAATAACTAGTGTGTTTTCATTTTAATATATAATTCCAGCCCAATAATCCTACAGGGAAGGTTTTTAATAAGATATGAAATTTCAGAGGAAGAGAAAGCAGTAGCATGAATGGCCTGTTCCTACTCCTACTACAGCACTTGTTTTCAGTATCTGAGGTAAGAGACACTTAATGCCCTTTGGGTTTTATAATTTATTTTACAATTTCCTATTAATGAGTATCAAGGAATGCAGCAATTGTCCACATATAGTGCTAATTAACAGGGCTACTTATACAGCCAAATTTGGTCTGGATCTCAACACAGTTTTCTCCCAAGACATAATTCAGTTCTCAAACTCATGATGGCTCTGTACATCTGCAGATAATCCAAATTTTTCCTCTCAATTCCTTGGTCACATAAAATTTGTACAGTTGGAAATTCCTCCTGGCTCGAACTGGGAAGAAAGGAAACTACAATTTTCATGATCTAACCTTTTGGGTTTCATGCCATGAAGACACGCAAATGGAAACGAGGTGCTCCAACAATCTGCTGCCCAAAATTTTCAATGAAATAGGCAATTTCCCAGGAAATGTTTTGATTTTCTGAAGTGAAAAAACATGCAGCTGGAAAATATGCAACCAGCGCTATTAAATACCGTGAAAATCATTAAAATATTGATAATTCCTGTCTGCAGCAGTTTGCTAATCAGCACCAAAGACATATTCTGGGTGACTCAGCACCAACACTGAACTACAACTGTAGGATATCAGACATCCACACAGTGTCTGAGGGATTTGAGATGGAATGTAGATCACAACTCAAGCTCCCCTTTTTTCCCAATGTAGTCATTCTTGCATGCTTCAACTCTTTTCCCTCCCCCTCACATTTTACTTTCCCAAAGTCAGCATGAAGTTATATCAGTACTTCTATTTCTGGAAGTTCTTTTAAACTGGACTTTCCCCTCTGGGCACACATACTATATCTGAGCTCAAAACCAAATTGTTTGCTATCAAGCAAGCATTTTTCAAGGAATAAATGTTCCACCTTAAGCAACAATACTGTAATAAATAAGATTTTCACAATTTTCACAAGACCTTTGGAATCTTAGTTAAGTATGTTTAAAGATGCAATGTGGACAGAGAAGTTCATCTGAGAGGACCATCTGAGTCGAGCTCTGTACAGGCAGCAAATGTCTCAACATCTCCCACACCCTCTAAACTTCAAGAGGCAGCAGTAGCAGCTCTACATATTCAGATTTCATGGGGAGCGGGCATTAGAGGGATCTGACTCAAGAGTGCTCAGTGCCAGAAGAGAGGCATGATGTACTGTCCTCAGCACCATACTGCAGCTCAGCTGTGCTTGATTCAGTACCTGCCTCGGGGTCAAGGGGCTTAGGCTGGGTTTTGACTCCACGAAAGGCCCCCTTCCTGTCACCACAGTCAGCAACATAACGGGGCACTGAATTCAATGATAAACAATAGCAGTAGTTTCTCAGGTCCCTTCCACTGTTCCACAGTTTTTTCCTAGGAATTCCAAAACAGACAACTATAGCAGAATGAATCCTAACAGATCAATAATCTGAACAGATATCAACATTTTCTTTTAAAAAATATGCTTGCAATAATTTAGTCTTTAGAGTAGTACATGCTTGCACAGGATACTTTGTGATCATGTCATGAACCTACCATCTAAGGTTATTATTATAAGTTGTGTAATACACTTAATTTGATAAGGAATTCAACTGGTTAGCAGTGTAGCAATACTATATTCAGTTTGACAAGAAATACCTATAAAGAGTCAAAAATACTTAATTTTTTTTAGCTCTATAGAAGTGTGAGTTCTACTTATAGCCAGAGGTCTAAACAGTTCAAGATTATTACTATAGACTGCATAACAGCAGTTACATAACAAGTTTAATTTTTCTTCTCAAGCTCTATATGAATCTCACTGAAACGGGCAAAGAAATGGCACAAGTTCAAAAACAGAGATGAAGTTGGGTTCTGTTGACTTCTCGGTATTTATTGCATGAAGAGGTAAATATTGACAATGATTAAGACAGATTAGAAGAAGGTTAGCAAGTCGATATGTGCCTTGAAGGAAGAGAATACTTGATATTTATTAAAGTCTGGGTATATTAACTAGAGAAGGTCTTCCTTTGCTTTTTTAAAGGCAAAGAGTGGTGGCTTGCAAAGGACTATTCATTGCTATCTTGCAGCTCATTTGACGTTAACCAGTGTTTTTCTATGTTTTGAAAAAACCCAGATATTCTTCCTCTGGATGCTTGCAGAATATTATTTTCTTCTTGCCTTCTAGCCAAACAGCATGTGTTCCTGTGTCTGTATTTTTACTGGCACTGTTGTTATCACAAATACTGAGAAATTTCTCTTTGTGTTTAAGCACATATTGAGGCCTGTCCATAACTAGCAAAGCATTTCAGAACATATCTGCATGCAAGAGCAATATTTTCATTCTTTGCTGAAAGAAGATTTATTTGTCATTCTAAACTGGAAGATTAAATCATAAAAATGATGGTACTGTGGAAAAAAAGCCGTGTTCCTCTCGATTTTCTTCAACTAAGGCCTTCCAAGTACTGGATTCACTTTCAGGTCTAAGTTTACAAGCAATATCAAGTTTTTAGTTTGAAACCATTTTTTCATGCTTTAGCAATTAAAAACTAGGTTTGAAAAGCTGGAGTACTATGAGTTACCAGTAATCGCCAAAAGTTTTTCAGATTGAAAAGTAGGGGCTTCACATTAAGTTCTGCATTTGGTTTCCTGCATTTTCTGCATTTGCAGTTTTAAGACCATGCTGCAAACATGAATAAAATCTGGAAAGAAGAATTTATGAACACTTGCAAAACTGAAGACCAAGAAGGTGGTTTATTACATAATAGATACTCAAAGATTTCAAAACATCTTGTCATCAAGATACTGCTACATGAGGCAAATGAGTCAGATTATCAGAGATGAGGTCAGATCAGTATGTATGAAACCATAGTCACAGAATCATAAAATCAGAGTGGGTCAAGGCTGGAAGGGAACACAGTGGGTCATCTGGTCCAACCTCCCTGCTCAAGTCGGGCCATTCTAGACCACATGGCACAGGATTGTGTCAAGATGATTCCTGAATATCTCCAGTGTGGGAGACTCCGCAACTTCTCTGGGCAATCTGTTCCAGTGCATGGTCACTCACAGAGTAGAGAAGTTCTTCACGTTTAGAAAGTTATGCTTTGAAATTATGTCCCTGGTGTTCAAATAGAAATCAAAGGAAGATAACACCAGTGTTTGACCTAACCTTTATCTTCTTTTCAACACTGTAGATTTTGACTAAGAACAGCATTCATTATGGGGAGCTGCAGTTCCTAAAAAGAATTCTTGAGCCATTCCTGAGGAATATTACAGTAACAATAAAATGCTGTAAAATAGAAAAATTAATTTCTTGTAAAGAAAATGTTATAGCCTCAAGTTTCAACAGCTTATTGTGAGCAAAGAGCAATAAGTATCTATTTAAAAATAATATAAGCAAAATATAATAAAATCTTTCTCCAAGTAGAAGTTTAAAAACAACAAAAAAGTTTAAGGTGTTCTTTGCTATTTTTAGTTACTATTTTTGCAATACCTCCAGAATAGACCCCAGAGAAGCATAGAGAAATCCCGTATGCATGGGCAAGATACAAGCAATCTTCCTGTGTTGTGACATATGTTTTGGGGCAGAAAATGACAGCTCTGCCACCCCAGAATGGATTGGCTAACTTCTTGTGTCAGAGTTGGTTTTTCTGTGTTGGTTTTTCTGTTTTGGTTTATAACATATCCTTAACTTGTCATTTAGCTTCTAACCAGGTTTCTGCTTTTCCCTGGCTGTTCTCTCCAGCTGAGTCATTTGGCCTAGTTGTCCAAGTGACAGAGAACTGAAAACAAGAGCGTCCTCATCAAGAAACCACTATACATAAATGAAACTATACAACAGCCTGAAGATGCAAAAAAAAGCAAGTAGATGCTGTGAAATACAGTTTCTTGTAACTGTGCAGTTGTACAGAACCTTTTTCTTTTAGGATCAATGTTTGAGTATATACAGATATGTCCAAAACAAAACACCAGAGTTCCCAGTCCCAACAGTATATCTTCCTAAATTTCTTTCACCAAGCTGCAAGGCCCCAGGGGGAATTCTAAGACAGCATTTCAGGCTTGCATTTCAAAAGTGATTTCACTGCAGGTCAACAGTACCCTATGTTCAGAGCCATATAACAAATTATCACAAATGGCGCCTGCTATCTTCAGTACTATATCCTCCATGTATCTTATAGTAACAATGTACTATATATATTCCTAAAGCCGTGATGGTTACCTAAGCTATTTCTATCTGCTTTTGATTTTCTCTGAAACTGTATTCATCCTGTGAAGTAACACATCTTTTACTCATAAATATACTGAATAACTTTCATTGAAAAATTTTTACCGTAGTTAATCAAACTCCGAATTACATTCTTGAAGTTGTCCACAACGTACTGCTCAAGAAGCAAATTAAGAGGTCACAAGGAAACATCCTAGATGTAAACTTCAGCATATGTTCCAAAAGCAGTAAACAAATCTAGCACTGCCTGAGGAAGCTTTTTGCAGAACACATATTCAAGACTGCTCAAAGAATTTGCTCTTACAGTGGTCAAATCACAGTTGAAGTTGTTCAAATAGCTCTACAAAATCATCCTGCGTGTTGAAACAGAAAAAGAGCTCGCTCAAGTCACAGAAATTTAGTTCAGGATGAGTGGGTATAAATCTTACATGCTCTGATGGAATCATCAGATGTCTATCTTTGATAACCCCACTTGTCTTTCCCCATTTATAGACACTGCTGACTTATCCACACCACCCCAACATGTTGTATACCTCCTATTATTATTCTCCAAGGAAGAAAAGTCATCCCTGTTTGTACAGTCCTGCTTTGGCATCCTTCCCTCCTACCTCAGGCCACACAACTGCCAGTTCACACTTTCTCTGGTCTCAGCTCAGCCACCAAACCACAGGCCAAGCTGGAAGATCTGAGCAGCTTCCAATACAATTCCTTTCCCTTGTTGCTCTCTGCCTGGGCCCTGCATATTGAAGAGGCAGCTAACAGCTAGCCACCAGCAATCAGCTGTGCACCACCTGTTCCTCTAATCTCCTGACCATCTTCCCTGGGTTAAGAAGAAATTTGATTCACCCATAAGCAAGACAGAGAATGAAAGGCTGCTGGAGACTTCACGCCGGCATAAAAAAGACCACCACAGCTCATGCACATATGAAAGCAGGCCTGGTAAAACTATCAAGTTTCCCCTTCAGAAAACTGTCCTCTCCATGCCAGAGACTCCCTGAAACTTCAAGCAAAATGTGCAGAACTGGGACTTCAACTTCCCAGGAGGCTGTAGATTTACCAGCTGAGTTCACAGTTCACTAAAATAGGATACAGCCATATTCAGCAACAGGGTTTAATTCCATTAAGTAATTATTTCACCTGTGGTCTAGCGTATTAATTTTGATAGAGTCTTATAAAGGAAAGTCATTACAGATGCCTTAAAGGTGAACATCTATAAAGTGAATGGCAGCTATAAATCCATCACTATCTAATTGTTGCTGTCCATGTACCAATGTATTTTCTTGCCGTCTTCTCCTTCCTTCTTTTTTCTCAAAGATTTACTTTTCCCAATAATTAAATTAAATTAGATAAATTTGAGCCTAACTGAAACTAATTTTGTATAATATCCCAAACCATTTGCATAAGGCTTCTAAAAATCTCCAAGCTATTTCTCTAGGCAGTGGGGTAGCTAATTATCTACCTCTTCAAGCAGCCTTCAAGGCATCACAGATCATATGTTTAGAAGACAGAACAATTTCATTCCTTTGCAAAAAAAAGTGTCCATTATAGTCCTAATGCATCATGAAAATTCCATGTTTCCACAGAGATTAAATAATTCACCCTCCATGGAATATATTTGATCATATAATAACAGGCAGACACGATCATTATGCCCTGAATATCACCATTTAGGAAATCAATCCCTGAACTTTTGGGATATGCAAATACAATTGATTCTTGAACTGTGGAGCTCTCAAAATGAACTGAGACTTTTGGCAGCATGCAAATATTCACCATCCCTTCAGGCTGGGCCAATATATCTGGCATCCTCTCACACATACAATGGATTCTATCTCAACCCAGTACAATATATTTCCCTGCAACAATTTACTTTACAAAAGCTAAACTACACCACAGAAGTATTGTAATTATGATCACTGCTCAGCAAGGATAAAGGACTAGAAACAAAGGAATTAAATATGAAATTGTTGCTCACAGGCATTGTCTCTCTGTGTGTTCTTAGAATACAGAGTTAACTATGCAAACACAAATCAGTCCCTCGGCCACAACCCCTCACCAACACAGTGAACATCTGAGTGGGGCTGACTCACAACCTGTTGTTTTGAACCATGGATGGGCTGAGCTCTTGTTTGACTATATATAAGAATCTGGTAGGACTCAGCAAGACCCAAAATATCCAGATCTCTCACGACTCTTTCATAGTGGCAATTTTCAACTCAGCAACAACAGAATTAAAGTGGTGTGTCACTAAAGCAAGACAAGCAAACACATAACAGCATGATTTTTTTCCCCAAGCATCTAAATATAAAACTATTCATATCCTAGTCTAAGACTACAGTTCCTATAGTACTTGAAAATTAAGTTCTCTTTAAATTCTAAGTGGTCATTTTTTTCCTGAAATCTATATGCAAGCAAAACTCCTTTTTAAATTAATATGTTCCAAGCATTAAAAAAAAATTCTCATTCCACAGGTGGCCAAAAGTTGTATGTTCAAGCTCACACCCCTTCAAGGCTTGCCTACAAGCTGGGGCAAGAGACTGTGGATGACAATGATGGAACGGGGGAACAACAGCTTGGCATCTGATGCGAAGGAGACACTTTCACTTCAGAATAACTAAAAAGTCATGATTAACCCAAGTGCACCTGGTAACATGTTTTAAAACATTGCCCATCTTGAAAAGAAGGAAAGCATTCACTCCCAACATTAAGGAAAATTTCATAGAGTAATTTGTTTTATCAGTGTTTTACCCTTTCCTTCAGAACTAAAGATTCCCCAAGGCAAAGTGCTCAGCAGAAACCTATTCATAACTGAGACACATGAGGGATTCACATCATGAAGTCACAATGCCAGTTTCTGTCCCAGACTGTTTTAGGAAGAGCTTAAACCCTAAACAATTCACCACAGAACGTCTACCACATTACATTTACAACCATAACAAAAACACTTTTGGGTCCCTGGAGGGCTCAGTTATAATCCCACATTTCAATTGCAACCTGAGTCTCAAATCCCATCTGTCTAAACGACTTACTGGGGCTAGCACAAGTCAACAGCAAACTCTCTGGTGCCATACTGAACCCTCTTCCCTTGGTGCTCCAAGCATCTAAAGTACAAGTATTAAGAGATGCAAACACAGTCAAAGGTACATTATAAATTATTTTTCTGAAGTTTTGAAACCCCTGAGTGCATTTACAGCCAATTGCCCCAAACCCTTCGCACCCTCGAGTGTGCACATAGGAAAAGGAGCAACTGACACTTTTGAATACTCCTCATCCACTTTATGGCTAGGACCTAAAACCTATTATTTCTTTCACAGAAAGAGACAAAAGTTCTTCTTGGGTTTTTTTATGCAAATCTGCTTTATTTTGAGGATGGAGAAGTACTTCCTCCTGACAATTGAATATCACAGTTTAGACTTAATTCTTTTCAACAGTACTTTTCCTTCCATTACCCACAGGTCCACTGAGGCCATGAGTAATCTGAAACAGTAAGGAGTACACTCCTCTTCCCCATCCTGCAATTCCATGGAGCTAAAAAAAATACCCAGCCAAAAACAGCTCCGGTAACAGAAATCAGTTAAAGTCTCATTATTGAGGTGCTGATAGGAAGAGAAAGGATGCATTTAGGGCACAGAGACTGAAGAGAAAGAGGAGTCAGAGCATTATCCCAGTACCTGTGAGTCCTGTTCTGCCAAGGACTTCCAAGTCAGTCTTTGGAAAATCAGAGCATTTCTCCATAACCAGGTTCCCCAAACTTCCAGTTTCTCTACTATCCATTTCTCCGGTATCCTCTAGTATCAATTGCTAGAACTGTTGTTCTTTCCCCCACAGGTTCTGATAGTACAGAATATGCAATACTGAAGTTCAGTGGTCGTAGGAGTTGAAATAAGTACCCTCGAATCAAAATATGGATTTGTGTTTGTTTACCTGAATAACCCCAGCATGCTACAAGTATTGGAAAATCAAAGCTCTTGTTCAAACTCACTGATGGCAATTGAAAAAAATGCCTAATAACCACAGCAGGCTTTGGTAAAAATACAACATTAATGAAAATATATATGCATATCTAGATTTCTTTGAACTACTTTGATCTGGAAAGCAGGTTGTATGGCTGTTATTGTCAAGCTTTTTAATGAGGTTTCTAATAGTTCACAAAAATAGCAGAAACTACAAATACAAAAAACACTTGTAACTCTTAGTACATTCAGTACTAATATTCTCTAATTTATATAGATGGTATGGTTTTACATGAACTTTAAAACAATGCAGTACTTACTAGTTTAAGAGCATGTCCAGAAATTACCTAGAATAAAAATAATTCAAATCATAAATAAAGTGGAAGACAGATAATCACTACAGCAATGTCCACACATGAAGAACACTGAGAAAAGATACAACACGAAGAAAATTATAGTAATACTACGCACCTGTGTCTTTATGGGTATAGAGAAAGAAACAGGCTGAAATACCAACTTGATTGACAGAAAAAAAATTAGACTTTGAGAGTGATCATAAAAGATACATTTTACATTAGGGAACAAGGAAACATTTAGAATATCAGACTTCAGGTAGTAAATTGCCAAGTAGAAAGCTTATTTAGGAACAGTAGAATAAAGGTAGTAATTAAAATAACATTTGAAAGTATATTTTCTGAACTATTTTAACAACAACAAAAAAAAGCATAATTTACTTGCACTGAATATTTTTTGCAATGCAGCTGCCAGATTCGTGCCACACTGAATTTATTCACTATCCTGTTTAAAAAAAAAAAAAACTAGACTGATACATTTTCCATGAAGTTATTTAAATACCACCCCAAGATGCCAAGTTGGCTCTGTGACTGCAAAGATATATTTTTTAAAGAGTGTGAAATTATTCATTAACATATTCATGAGGGAGTGAAAAAACTGCAGACTTCAGGTGAAACAGTAGCTTAAGTATCACCAGAGCTAAATTGCATCAAAAGGTGCTAAATCCTGTGAACGTGCTTGCTATAGCACCACTGAGACTTCTACCAAAACAGCCAAGTGTTCATGTAAATCCCCAGAAGCTTTACAACAAAGAGGAGAAATTTGGTTTAAATAAGGACACTGGCACAAAGAAGCCACCATAACAGGAAAAAAAAAAAAAAAAAAAAGAGGAAGAAATAAGGGGGAAAAAGCAACATTTAAGGGTCATTTCCAGTCAGAAGATAATGTTCTGGCAAACAAGAGGGAAAAGTTGGTTTATGAACTGCATAGAAACTTCTTGATTTGCTGTAGTTGCTTCCAATCTTACCTTTCAAAATAGACTGTGAAATTCACACACCACGGATATGTGTGACCAAGTACTGTACATGCTAGCTAGAAAGGCAGTGATGCCTGTACAGCATTTTCTGCAGTGGAGACAGGACCTCCAGATTAAGAGCATGGGAAAGAACAGTGAGAGTAATCATTACATTAGGACCTGTCTAATCTATTCTCATTCCTTTAACTGTTTTTTCCCACATTTAGAAAACAATCATTGCAGCTGCAATCTCCCAGTCTTGTTACTGTCCAACATTCCATGTTGGTTTGGAGCAGAGAACAGGATTAAGTGATTATCCTATTTTCTTTGCAAATATTTCCTCTCCTTCAATTTTGATGTCATTGTTAACATGTCTCTCTATTCATGACTGTACATGTGCTTTGTCTTTAATGGACTCTCATTGGCTTGTCTGCAGTTTCTTTATCTTCCATTAAAAAATGAGTAAAAAGAAATTGGCCTATTAGCAGAAGCACGATAGTACCGATTTTGTAAACAGTAATACAGTTTATTGTTGTAAACAGCAATACAGAACAATTAATACAGAAATATATTTAAAATAAACTGATTGTAGGAAGCACAGATTAAGAGCAGCTATTTAAGAGAAGCTTCTATCATCATCCTCAGAACTGTTTTGATTCAAGACAAGTGCATTTCCCAATTAGGTTGTTTGGGCTTGTATTTGGGTTTTCTTCTTTTTTTTTTTCTTAAAGTAACTACCTCAAGACAACACATGCCCCAAATGAAACAGCAGCTCTGCACAGACCTCTTGAATCCATACATTAACTGTCTTGTACTGTCCATTTCGACATGGAGCAGCTGAAGACAGACGGATCTATACGATCCTTCACAGGGGTCAGATTGCTTTCTACTCTTACACATGAATTCACATCATCTAACATTTATCAGTGTTTGTTCTCGTTGGTCCTTGTCTCCCTCCAGTGGTGGGAGGATAAGACCTCTCTACACTTTAAACAAGATACATGGTCACCCTCTGACTATATTACACAGCTAAGCCTTCCTCAAACTTTGTCACTCCATTGAATGAGAATCCTAGAAATATTTGTTGTTTTTCCTCCAAACATGCAACTTCTCGTGATTTTAATACTAATTCCTTTCCAAATCCAATTCATCACTATTCAAGGTCAATCCCAGTCTCTTATGTAGTTTCAACTTCAAGCCATTAGCAAATTTCATTAACACATTCTTGTTTTTATCCTACTTTTTGGTAATTAGTGAAAATAATAAATAAGATCAATGTCAAAGCCAGTCCCTGAGGAACTCCACTAATAACCTCCCTCCAGCCTTATAGCTTCCTTCAACACAGTTTCTTGTTATCTCCTTCAGTCATTCCCAAAGCATTTGTACTAACAACCATCTCCTCCAGTTTAGATAGCATTTTTCCCACGCAGCACCATATGGAGTGCTCTTCTGGGGTTGAGGCAGACTCAATCTCTCCTTTGCTCTCAAGGTGAGTGACATGGCCATGAGAGAGACAGAGGGCACATTGCAAGAGGTGTTGTCAGGGAGAAAATTAAAAAGCCATCATATGTGGCCCTGATGGGACCTTATCTGGAAGATTATGCATAACTTTTCCATTTAACAATAAAAAACATATTTTAAAAAAAAGCCCTGAAGGAGAAAATTAAAAAGTCACTTGTGGAAGCCAAATAGAAGGAACTGCTTTTGTAGCTTAGAAAATTATTTGGTTTGTGTGTCAAGGTTTGGGTAACGAAGGGACTACAGGGGTGGCTTCTTGTGAGAAGGCCAAGCTCATCAGTGGTGGCAGTAAAACCACTGGGATAACATTTAAGAAGGGGAAAAAAGCCCCTGCACTACTGCAGCTGGAGAGGGAAGTGAAAATGTGAGGGCAACAACTACACAGACACCACGGTCAGTGAAGAAGGATGAGGAGGAAGAGGCATTTCACTCCCAGAGCAGATTCCTCTGCAGCCCACAGTGCAGACCATGGTGAAGCAGCTGTGCCCCTGCAACCCACGAAGGTTAAAAATGGAGCAGATAGCCTCCTGCAGCCCATGAAAGACCCCACACTGGAGCAGGTGTGACCCAGCAGGAAGCTTGTGCTGTGGTAGACTCCTGGCATGACCTGTGGGCCCACTGAGACAGAAGACCATGGCAGAGCAGGTTTTCTGGCAGGACTTGAGAGCCCAAAGGAGACCCATGCTGGAACAGTTTGCTCCTGAAGGACTGCACTGTGTGGAAGTGACCCAGTTCATAAGGAACTGCAGCCCACAGGAAGGATCCACGTTGGAGAAGTTCATGAAGAACTGTCTCCCATGGGAGGGACCCCACAATGGAGCAGGGGAAGTGTGTGAGGAGTCCTCCCCCTGAGGAGAAAGGAACAGCAGGGACAACATGTGATGAATGGACTTTAACCCTCATTCCCTGTCCTCCTGCGCCACAGGTTGAGGTAGATAAAATCAGGAGTAAAGTTAAGCACAGAAAGAAGTATGGGTGGATGGTACTTTAGGATTTAGTTTTCTTTCTTTGTCATTATCCTACTCGGATTCGATTGATAATAAATTGAACTAATTTCCAGAATTCAATTCTGTTCTGTGCACAGTGGTAATCAGTGAGTGATCTCTCCCTGACCTTAACTCAAAATCCTTTCATTATATTTTCTCTCCTTTGTCCCATTGAAGATGGAGAGGGATAGAGCAGTTTTGGTGGGCAACTGACATCCAGACATGGTCAACCCACCACATCATATCAACAGTAAATGCCAGAGATAGAGGGAGAAAACTGTTTAGAAGCAGTAGAACAATAATGAAAATTCCCATGGACACATTCTGTCTGGAATTCATAAAAGCTTCAGATCATGAAAGGCATAATATTTGTGACTAAACTTGTAGATGTGAGGAGAGAATCTAGAAACAGTTCCTTTTGAAACACGATGAGATCTACAACACAGGTATTGCACTATCTGAAAGTGAGTAGGCTTGATAACCAAATAAGCTCCTTCTGCTACTTCCATTTTTTTTTCCTTTCCAAAGGTTCTCAGTGTTGACTTCACTGTCTCCAGTGCAAGGCAGAAGAATGAGACACACATTTACACCCAGAATTTTTCAAAACCATCACTCTCAAAGTCAGAGATCATTATCCCTAAAGGATAATGTGCAACTAGAATTGAAGATACTGGATATTTTACCTGCATAAACGTTCCTAGGTCATTGCTGCCTTTAGCTCTTTACTTACATATCTGTCTGAATAGCTTCACAGACCAGCTTAATTCCCTCCTTGTCCAACCAGGACATGCTCAGAATTTACTTACAACAGCCTCAACAGCACACCAGCTCTCAGGTTGATCACAAGCTCAAATTGGTGCTGGGATACTTTATTAGTTTTACTATCTCTGTCTTCTCACAAGTCTAAACAGAAATTTTAGCCCAAAGGGGATGGCAAGATGTAGTGGTTTGGTATTTTACTGCAGATAAGTCAATGAAGGAAGGGGAGAACAGAGAGGGAAGAGGCTGAAGCAGGGTGGGAAAGGATATTTTGGGATGTCAAAGTCTGTTATATTGTCATTTGCATGAATCAATATTTTATTTAAAGCTAGAAGATCTCATAACTACTGTGAAGAACCAGATGGTTTAAATTCAGTATTACCTCTGACATTCATGAGCACCCTAGATAGGTACAGCATTCAGTTTGCAGGGGGAAGGGGTGTTGGTGGGATTTTTTTATCATTTTGGGATGATTTATCATTTTGGCCCTTTATGATTTATCTCTTTAATTCCTTCCCCAATAACTTACTTTATGAATTAAACTACAGTATCAATTCAATCACTCAAAAATAACATTAAAAATTATTTACTTAACCCCACTATAAATATTGTATTGTTATTGTTCTACTGACCCTTACTCTTTTAACTTTTTTCCCAATAATGACATCTAAAAAAGAGAGAAGGGATGAAGTTTAGTCTGTGTCAGTACACACAGCTCTGACCCCTTTCTGCACACCAATATCTGTATTAACACATAGGTATGGCTGTCATAAGCACAATGAATTTGCCCAGTATTAAACTAGAAGCATGCAAAGCTTCAACAACATAATTCCTACACACACTTCACAAGCCCCCTCTGCTTGAATGAAAAGGAAGTAACAAACAGAACCTGGGAGAAAAAGAGGTTTTCCATCCTGCAGTTTAAAAAATTCCCATTGCTTAGAATTCATGTGAAATCAAGTCTGTCAGAAAAACAGATTTGTGTCAGAACAATCAAATAATGAAGAGGGGAAATAAAACAAAAACCAAAACTGCCCACTCCCTCTTTCAAAAAAGAGGACTTGACGTGCTCACTGTTGCCACACTCACTCAGGATGTGGACCAACAATGCTGTAATCCCTGCATTACCTGACTGAGCAGAGGCTCAGTGTTCAAGGAAGCATCCTAACTACCAGGCTAGAGACTGATAGGAAACAACTCTGGGAATATTAATTTCTTCACATGAAGTGTAAAGCAGACCCACAGCTGAACAGCCAAGAGCACTTGTCTCAGTTGTGAATGATAACTGTTCAAATTGGTGCCCTAGTTAAGGATAGAAGAGAATGATGACTAGGTTTATTGTCTTCTCTGCCTCTTCCTCATTGTCACTTTAACTCAAAAAAACCTCACATTTCCCAGCAAGACTTTCATTAAGATGTCTCCAAAGGTATAATTTTCAAATGGAAGTTACAATTCACACAAGTGTTGTGGACCAAATCTGTTAAATTACAGGAAAGAACAGCTAAAATGCTAAAGCAAAACTGAAATTAAAAACTTAGTTATAGGCTATTGTTTTAATAGTAGTGATTGCCTAAAACCACCTTGGAGACTGCAGAAATAAGTTGGAGCACATGGACATTATTTACAACTTTTAGTCTTCATATGACTAAAGACAAAATATGGTTCTGCTTTAAATTGGGACTAAAGACAAGAGACAGCTCTGCTTTAATTTAGGACTCCCAGCCTTGAACTTGTTAGCATTACTCTAAATATAACAAATTGATCACTAACAAGTGAAAGTCCATCAGTAGCTAATTCACAGACATAAAGACCTAAAATAAAATAGCATTTGATAGGTCAGCTTTAGTCAAAAAAAACCACTCGAGAATAACAGCTCTTGTCAGAAAGTGAGAGACACGAACAGTTCTGGAGTTACCACTCACATAATACAGGCTTTCTAACATTGCCTCATTTTTCCCCAGTGAATACACATTTTTGCCACAGTATCAGGGAGTACTTTTTTAGGTGAACACTGGCATGTGGGCTACTACGCAAGAGTAGCTCCCAGCCTTGAAAGGCATTGAAGCAATACAACACCAAGAAGTCTGGGAGAATGGCTGGTCACGTGCCACAAAACTTGTTCAAAGCTAGCAAGTGTAAATTGTTTGATAGAATCAAGCAACAATTCCTAGTAAAGAAGAATTTATTTGCTTTCTCCTCACAAGCAGACAATTTCTGACCACAAAACAGCCACTTACCTCCTCCATTGTCAAGTCAGGAGATTATCTAGAGAAATAGAGTGAGGCAAATTTGAATACCTGTGTTTTCTTGAAATACAAAAGATGACAAGACAGAGACTTGCTTCACTACACGGAACAAACCAAGACAATTTAACTACTCAATCTATATTTCTATTAACTCTCGTAAAATGTTTCCTTTCCTTCATTAGAAGGCTGAGGGAATCAAGGATCACTATATGGAGCCCTCCTACTTTTTAAATAGGATGTTTATTAAATAATTAAGTACACAACTGCCATGTGGGAACCAAGTAGTTCAACTACCTTTGCCCTCAATTTATGGCATACTTTTGCAGAAGAATAACAGCTCATTCCTCCCATCATTCTAGCACAGTTAATCTTAAAAAAAAAAAATCTTAAAAAAGTGAGTACTTACCCTGCTTTTTTCTTTCTCTGTAAGAACATGATTGATTGGGAAAGGACACACAATGGAAATACTACTGAAATGTCAGGCTCTAATTTTTTTGCAAAATAACATTTAAAATGTTATTTTAGTCTATGCGTTTGTCACTTACTGCAACATGTGCATGAGCAAAGCTTATACAAAACAGACCATAAAAAATTAAATCTTGCAACAACTTTCAAGATGAAAAGGGACAATAAAGTTAAGTCTTATTTGTTTCCTCCCCAAGTCAAATTTCATTGATGTTGGTGTCATGGAATGAAAGCAAGGAAGTTCATGACTGAAAACAGCTTTTTGGTTGGGAGCAGGCTAGATGCTAAAGCAGACCTTGGTGCACTTCGAGGTCACTTTTCTTTCCCCTTGTATTTTCTGATGTGTCACGGAGGAAATCAATTTTTTGGTACTGGAGCAGAAATGCAGAAAAGCAAAGACTTGTTGGGTCCCACGTGCCACTGTTTCATATTCCCAGAGATTATAAAATGAGGATAATTAAATACATGAACCTCCCAAGAGTATTGTGAATATTAATTAGACAACAAATTTAGAGCACTTTGAGAATGAGAAGTACTCTGTGTCAGTATTTACTGCTATCTTTATTCACGCTGAAAAACCTCAAAATACTATTTTTTTACATTTATAGGAGTAAATGCATTAAGATGCTCAAATGAGAAGTAGGAAATTTTCAGAATTATTTCAAGAAACTGAAATTGTAGACTGTTAGAACAGTCTTTATAGAAGATGGCAGCTCTTGAGCTCAGATATTAAGTACAAGAGCTGTTAAAAATAGTGAAAGAAGTCAAACTACATTTGGAATAATAATTGGCAAACTTTTCTAGATCTATGAAGAAAGCAAATTTATCCATTTTCTATCCAGGATAGCACAAATTATTCAATAGAAATAAAATTCAGCATATTCAATTTTGAAGTGGACAAATTAAACTATAAAAAAATCCTGTTCACTGACTGCAAATCATTCTGTGTGCATGAAATGGCCATGAGCAGATCAGGTTCTTCAACTATTTCACTGTTTAAAACACAGAATCATGGAACTGTAATGGTAGGAAAGGATCTCTGGAGATGTTCTAGTCCAGCCCCTCTGGCTTAGAAGTGTCAAAGAGAGCAGGCTGCTCAGGGCTGAGTCTGGATTTTGAGTAACTCAGAGGATGGAGATACTACAGACTCCCTCCCTGGACAGTCCATCTGACAGTCACCCACCCAGCTTGTATCTTTTCTTTGCTGTGTTTAGAAATGGCTTCCAGGACAATTCGCTCACTTTCCCAGGGATCAAGGTGAAGGTGACTGGCCTGTAGTTTGCCTGATCCTCCTGCTTGCCCTTGTTGAAGATGGGAGCTCACAGGAGCTTCATCTCAAACTCCACGACCTTTCAAAGGCCACCAAATGTAGCCCCATGATACGAGCCAGCTCCCTCAGCACTCATGGGTGCATTCCCATCAGGTCCCACCCACTAGCGAATGTTCAGTTTATGTGCCCCCTAACCTGAGCTTCCTCCACCAAAGATAAGTCTTCCTTGCTCCAGGCTTTCCCAGTAGTCTCAGGGGGACTGGGACTCCTGAAGGCAGATTTTCCCAGTAAAGACCAAGGCAAAGAAGACCTCAAGTACCTTGGTCTTCCCAGTATTCTTTGTCAGCAGGACATAACATTGAGTACTAGATCCACATCTTCCCTAGTTTTCCTTTTGTAGAAGTCCTCCTTATTCCCTGTCACATCGTTTGCCAGATTCAACACCGTGCAGGTTTTGGCTCTCCTAATCTCATTTCTGCCCCCAGACAGAACTTTCATATTCCACCTAGGTCAACTGACTGCATGTATTCTTACATTTTATATTTGAGTTTTGTCAGGAGAATCTTGTTTACCTATGCAAACCTCCTGACACCCTGGCCTGTTTCCTGAAAATCAGATCATTCTTGGGATTGGAGCTGTTCATTCCTGAAAAATCATCCAGACATTCTAGATCCCTCTTCTCTCCAGGACTGTAACCCATGATATTCTTTCAAGCAGGTTCCTAAACAGGCCAAAGTCAACATTCCTGAATTCCAAGACCGTGATCCTGCTATTTGCCTCGACCTTTCCTCTCAGGATCCTGAACTCCACCATTTCAAGGTCACTGTCACCAAGGCACTGTCAACTGGTCACCCCTGAGCAGTTCTTCCTTGCTTGTAAGTAAGGGATCCTGCAGAGCAGATTCCCAATCACCTGTGTCAGGAAGTTATCATTGCTGCACACCAGAAAGAATCCTACTGGATTGCTTGTGCCCTGCTCTGTTGCCCAGCCAGCACAGACAGGTGTGTTTTAAAGTCCCACAGCCTGTGAACATGAGGCTTCTTCCAGATGTCTGAAGGCCTTAACTACATCTTTTTCTTGATCAAACACCCACCATATCATCCACATTGGTCCGCCTGCTAATTCCAACCTGAAAGCACTCAGCTGGCTCTTCCATAAAAAGACAAAGCTCTGTATGTTCCTCCTACCTTCTCACATAAAGGTCAGCTCCCCCACCTCACTGTCCTGGCATGTCCTTCCTAAAGGTTCTGCATCCATACATGGCAACACATCTCCTGTGGGAGCTATCCGACCATGTCTCTAACATCCCCGAGACTGTAGCCCTACAAACACAGAAGGATAGTTTCCCCTGCAGCAAGCATAAGTGCACAGGCACTTGAGAGAGGTACCCACTTATGCTGATTTCCCAATAAATGGATGAACATTTCTTCCATCTTGTTGTCATCTCACTACTCCCTTATTTGTGCGCATATACACAAAATGGGCCCACTTTTCCCTGTTTTGTTGATTAGAAGGTCTCTCTTGTCCTCACTTGCTCATGGGTTGACATCTCACTTGTCTGTCATTCCTAGTTTAAAGCTCTCCTTTTACTAGGTCAGCCAGCCTTTTGGTTCTTCTTAGCATTCCTTGGTCTTCACAGTTCCCCATGGTTGAGAAAGTACATCCTACTTAAGGCCTTTCCTATGAAAGAAGTTTCTACATTCAGCCATTCCACAACATACACGTTTCTTGGGGAAATAACTATCATTTCCCCCACAAAGGAAGGAAATCAATCTTGAAAGGACCCCCCTCTCTGAAAAAAAAGTGTTTGGAGCACTCACTTCAAATTTTGACAATACCTGAGTTGTCATTGATTTCACTTCATTCTGACTGATTTCATCTCTACCACAACTCTGCTGTTTCCTAGAACCTGACCTTTGACTTCAGAAACCTGACCTTTGACTTCAGAAACCTGAAGCTTCAAGTTTAATGATTAAATGGATTCTTATACATGAATGAAAAATAAGTTCAAGAAATCCAGTTACCTAAGCAGCTAGAGAAAACTAATATATAAAATATAAGCAAAAGCTACAGATTTTATTTGATACACTCTGCTTTTGGGATACTCATCCTTCTGCCCACAAAGTACCTCAAAATAAACATTCTGATGTAACATTTCCAAAACCATCCCAAAGATCTATAATTGCACTACTTATTTTCAGAGATGAGTTATGAAGCCTTGTTGATTTTCAAGAAAACTTGGACTCAAGTAATTTGCAAAAATAGGGCTGAGATGCATTTGCAAGTGTTCTCTTTTAATATTAGAAGAGACCAAGGCTTTGAGACATTCAGCAATCGTAAGTCTAACTAAAAATTTATTATTCAGATAATTTCACGACACAAAGGTTTGGATCTTGAAAGGAGCAGGCCAAAGCTGGACAGTGACCAACCTACAGTTGCAATTAAACTGTTGCTTACAACCAAGAAAACCCCTAATTCTTTATTTCAGTGAATATTCATTTGACTCCCTTGTCTTACTTTGGGACTCCCCCTCATTACATTTGCCCCTCTGTGGCAATGCACCTGCACAGCAAGATCCATTTTTGCAAATGCCAAGCCAATTCATTTATTTTTCTAGGATTGCCTTTCATAAATCAGGAATCATGCACATAATAAAAAGTATGGGAGGAGGGAAATCTCTGAGCAAGCAATTTGCCAGCCAAAGATTTTATATCAGTCAAGTTGAACAGCCAATCTCAATTTAGAGACAGTAAACCCTTAGGATGCTCAGCCCTGAGTACTATAGTATCCAATAGGAGCCAGTTACAAACCTGCCACTACTAACTATTCCTGTACAAACAGCCTGACTACTACATGCCTTTTAAAAGAAATCACTTTTAAAATGTTATGATTCACGACATTTAAGGCCTTATTAAGCCCCACAAATAGTACAAATAATTTTTAAAAAACCTTCCTCTGCTGCAGAAAGAAAAATGTCATTATGAACTTTAGCAACATCAGCAATAGCATTTTGTGTGCTGAATAGAAGCCTGATAGGAGAATGTTCTAAGAAAGCCAGGTTGATTTAATCATTCCACGCCAGGTGTTGAATTTTTTCATCACAATGTACACAGTGGGTAACTGACACAATAAAATCTCCAGTTTCTAGGAGTTCAATGCATTTCAGGTCGGTTTTGTGTCAAAGGGATGCATTTATAGAAGCTGTATTGGTTAGAAATCGTGAAGTCAGAATAGTATTCTGAGCCCACTGGAAACTTCTAAATGGATTTCTTTTTAATTGAACAACACTTCATCGTAATGGGAAAGCCACAAATCTTCATTTGGTAGTATAACTTTTCCCCCTGCATCTTCTATAGTATGCTCCTAAAAACAACGTTTTAACCTCTGTATGTGTTTTAAGAACTCTGATTGGACAGGGTTGTTTGGCTGGAAATTGTTAGGCATAATATGGAGCCCTCTAGCTCCTACCAGCACCAATTGCCACTGTGCCAAGCACCAGGAAAACCACTCAGTCTCCAAGCTGCACACTTACATTTAGAGCCCACAGTAATAACCACCCATAGGAAAGAGGGAAACGGACAGAGAAGCAAAACAATTTGGTTTTGTTTAGATGAGCCACCAGAGTCAGAAACTAAGCCAAAACTGTACTTCATAGCCGACATCTGTTCTCCTAGAGCAGGGGGAAGTAACTTCCTAAGGACTACCATTGCCTGCATTTCTTAGTTTAAGTGATAAAAATTCCTAAGCCTGATTAGTGACACGTTTCTTTCTCCCTCCATTCCTTCCCCTCTCCCTCCTTCCCTTTTGTCCAAAAGGTACTGCACATAATGCCAGATCTATCTTGTGCAAAATTGCCACTGTAGATCTGTCAGTTTATAGAGGAGGAACAAGAAAATGACAACACAAAAAAAGCTGATTAAATAAGAATCACTCACAGACTTCAAGAAGTGTTCAACTAGAATTTGAGGATGCAGATCACCAATGCTTTAAAGAGGCATATGAACCACAGCATTTACTAAGAAGTACTCACCTTTCAAAGAGCAAAGATTAAAAGAGAATTAAAAACTGAATCACGTTTTTAGCCTATGGAAGCAGCAGTTATGGTTACACCCATCTCCACACACGCAGCAAGTCACAAGCATGTGCACCTGCTTCTGTGCCTGGCCACACCGAGGCACACAGGTATGCAGGCACAAGGTGTCACAGTTTAACCACCGGGGAGAGGACACACCTGCCCTCACTACACCTGTCCAAGATCTCCCAGTAAGCCACAAAGAGATTCGTCTTCTTTCCAAGACAGTGAGGATCAGCATGTCTGTGGTCAATATAGCATAAAACTCAAACTAATAAGGGCTAATGAGTTAAAAGCACATTGCTATGGACTGCTTCTAGGCAGAAATAAATTTCTAGGTTTTCCCTGTGCATCCAAAAAGCAGATTGTTCCCAAGTGAGATGCAAGCAAGATCAAAATACAAATACAACAAATTTTCTATCTGATCTTTATTCCGTCATAAAACTGCAATTTGTCAAATGCTAACATTTCATGGAAACACTTTCTTTTGACAGAACACAGACAGAGGCAGGCTGGAAACCTGCTGTTTTGTAGCTGTTTATTTACCTGTCTCCTCAACAATGAGGAGCTGGATGGGAAGACCTGCAGGTTTCAGAACCACCTGAGCTCCAACTGCCTGACTCCAGCCTGTGACTCCCAGGACAGCCTCCCACTCACCAGGGAACCCATGAAGCTGCTGAATAAAACTACTATAATCCCTTTAGTTTCACTAGCAAACCCCACTGATTTAACAGCAGCAAAACTGTCAAACCCTGTCAGCTTCACACAGCAGCAGCCAGGGATCCTGGGGAGCACACCAGTTTCATAAGAAAAACATTGTGGTGTTTTAATAGCATGTTCTGGGGGAGGGGGACAATTTCTTATCCCGGTTTAGAATTGTCACTGTTTTGGATGAAAACTGGCGAATAAAAATTTGGTCTCAGAGCCAGCTCTGCCAGAATCAAGTGAATTGCTCCTATCTGCATACCTCATGATTTCTGGGAAACTACAGTGCTGTTTTCCTGTAGGTTACTAGTCTGAATCAGGATACTCATGCCAGCATAGGCGAATGCTATAATCCTTTCTTTGTCCTTCCTACCACAAAAGAGGAATTAGAAATGAAATATAATTTACATCCATATTCAGAAGTTTGCCCATATAAACATTTCAACCAGAGAGGCAGCCTAAGTCACTAAATTATCTGCTGAAATCTAAAAAGCATTCGCTCATCAAACAGATAATCCCGTCCCTGCACTGCATGAACTGAGGGGACCCAGCTGCAACTCATTACAAAAATCATTCCCATACACTGCTGGAGAATGCATCTTACTTCAGGATATCATCCTACTGCACCTCTGCTCAACAGCTCATCTTATGCAGCTTTGATCTTTACTAGATTTTCCAATACAGACAGATATTACAGTTTTAAGAAAGGTCCCAAACCGGAGTAATTTAGTAACCCAGATACACACGGGAGGAAAGTTTGCACCATTTTTATAACCTTAAGGTTTTTGCAGGGCAGGAAAAATAGACAGGACATTAGGAAATCATTATGAGAGAAAATAATTAAAATCTGATTTTTACAACTGTTTTGTCTGTATGTGAATAGCATTTTCTTTCAAGAAACAGAGGTTGATTTGAGACTGCTTTGAAGCAGCATAATACCATTTTATGTTGGCCTGTTCATTAGCTCTGTGGAAAATTGGTCAAAAAAAGAGAAGACTAGTCCTATGGTCACGAAGACATGGCTAAGGGCTTGTTTTACACAGTGCCGAGACTGCACTGTCGTGGTTAAAGGCCTGGAGTGCTCTTGAAATTAACTGGAGCCTGAGACAGCAAGGTATGTTCCCTGCATCTGGAACAAATTACAATCTCAAAGGGGTTAATCATCAATTGTAAACTACTCCATCTCACATCATATTTTTCTTCCTCTGCAAAGTAATCTCAAGTTCCTATCTCTCACTCAACTTCCTCACAAACCCTACAAACCCACACAGGTTATGCTTTTAGAGGCCTCCAAGCTGGCCAGGGTCACATCTTAAGAAACTCACCTGCCCTGACTTTTCTTTCGGAGACTGTCAAGCTTCAGTTATTGAAGATGTCAGCCTGAGACACCTGAGCATTAAATCTTTGCCAATTTTCTTTAAACTAATTTATGACATTATATGCAATTTGACCACAGAAAGGTGCAATAGTTATAGGCAATATGCATAAGGAGCTGCACATTTTGCCTGACAGAACTGGAGTTGGAGATGATGCCAACAAGTGCCTGCTTTCAAGGATATAAGCCACAGCTGAGCCTGTTTCAGAGCACTATAACCACCATGGCTTTGCAAAGCCCAGCAGCCATTGCCAGGCCCAGCCCTGTGATTACATGATTTCTATGCATTTTGACAACATGGAGTTTCTGCTGGCATTGTCAATACTGAGCACAGCACCGGCAACGTTTTTTTCCCTAAATTAACTGTAAACAAACTTAAATCTTTTGTGACGGCTAGCCTGGGAAGCCAGCTTAGGTGCTGTAAAGGTGAAGTTCTACCTTTCCACCTTCAAAACTTTTCCTCTACAAAAAAAAAAAGTCCTATTTCAGTGCAGTATCTCAGCAAGACAGCAAAAAAAGCAGTTTCCAGAGAGATAATTTTTCTTTGTTGTTTCAATGAGCTATTATAAGCGACCTACAAAGATTTTTAACACCTCCAGTCATAAACCTTAGTATCTTTCTTAACTAAAGGGTGAAAGAAGTCCTTAAGCCAGCTGTCCTAAAGGTTTGGGGCTGTGGGAGTTTATTCTCCTCTCCCTTCCCCTACATCTTTTTCTCTTGCCCTTAAAAAATAAAAATAACATTAATTATACCTGTTTGCTGCATTGAAAAGTCTCACAATTTAATTTAAAAAGTGATATGTATCTATGGCAAATAGCATCTTGTACCACATTTCAACACTAATTTTTAATAGGGTTTAACAAATATAAGCCAAAGACGAAGTGGTTAAAGGGGCAATGATAAATAATTTGAAACCTTGTTTCACTCTAAGTCACTTTTACCCACCCTTTCATATCATGCATGGCAGACTGATGGCTCCTTAAAAGAATAAGAGCATATTGCTACCCTTTTCCTTCAGCCTATTGCAAGACAAACTGTCACAAAGAGTTCTTATCACTGAAGTGCCCAGAAAAAAACCCAAGACCAAAACTCCTCACAAATAAAACAAGCGCAGCTGGAAAAAAAGAAAACAAACCCAGCAACCACTACACACACAAAAAAACAAACCAAAAATGCAAAAAATGCAAATGTTTCCAAACTTTATCATTGGGGCTGGGGAGATGACGGAAAGGCTTAGTCTTTTTACAGAAAAATATAAAGAATATGCTTTTTAATTACAAGATGGTTTCATTCCAGCTTTCTCTGGAACATGGCCATTACCATGGGAGCGTGCCCATAATATGGAACATTGTATATTACAACATATGCAAAATATAACAAATAACTATATATAGCCAAAATATATAAATATAACCACATCATATGTTGATAAGGCTTTACATGAGTAGAACTTTAGCTTTGCTGGAGTCCCAGGCCATTTCATACTTGCAGACAAGGAGAGTTTCATAGCACAAACAGCTACTGAACCCTAAAAAAGCTTGATCTCCCAGGCTACATTCAAAGGGAACGATGGATTTTTGACAACCTTTACAGAAAAGAAAATATTGGGGTCAGAAGCCACCAAAGTTTTCTTAGCCAAAAGGAAATAACTAACAGACACATTCAGAGATACATAATTCTGCCCAAGACATTAGAAAATAGGTGGCTACTGATAAGTTTCCACATCCATATTTAGGAACTGACTTTCTAACACCACTGTTAGAAAAATTAAATTCTTTGCAATACAGCTGAAACAAAAGCCTTTAGTGTTGTGACAACATCCCCCCAAACAAATATTGAAAGGTGCAGGTCTGGAATTAGTGGTCTAATTTTGGACTTGCAGAATTAAGAGCAGAACAGTGACAATCACTGAATAACACTGCCAGCTGACACTGCTTGACTTAGAGAGTCTTTTAATTAATATTGTAGCTTTTTTTACAGATAAAAAACTTTTTTAAAACAAATGTACTGGTTCTGTCTCATAGATTGTACAAGAATCAGCAGTATTCCAAATAAAATAAATAAAAAAGTTATGTTCTGAATTTCTAGCAGAAACAAGTAATCACCAAAAGGTTCAAACTCACTGTTTTCCAAATACCATTTACTTCTGCTTGGATTGCAAAAACACTGAGAACAAACAAAACAAGATCAAAGACAGAGTCCACATTGCAGAAAATCTTGAAATAGCAACAGAAATCTCAGAAGTAAGAAAGAAAAGCCAAACAATAGAAAAAAACAAGGACAGAACTTGGAACAAATCTACAGATGGGGCTTTTTGTGTATCAGCACAAATATCTTACTTGTGTTTTCCCCCCAGTAACATTATTCCAGCTCATGCTGAAGCAAGCCTGGATTCAGAGCAGCTCACATCAGGTGCATCAAAAAATCCAGAGGAGGAGGAAGAAAGGAGAACTGTTTTGATAGCATTATCATCGGGAGCCTTATAGCTATAAACATACCACTTTGTTCGTTTTCATATCAGAAGCTAATTCAATTGTTACCATTCAGGAGAAAACATTTTGAGATTAATTCCCTTCCCTTCTCCCTACCCCTGTTTACCCCTGATCTCTGCGGGCTCACAGCACAAACAGATTTCTTTATAAAGTTTTGTAGAGAATTAGAAAGGCAGTTCAATTACCAGCAGCAGGCAGGTTTCCAAAAGAGAGCCATAAACAAGCCAGTGTGTCGAGGTATCCCGGCTGAGAGTGGCCAAACTCCACCTATGCCAGGCAGAGGGAGTTCCTGCTCCCCCAGACCTGGCTGGCAGGTCAGGCACCCCGACACTCCCTCAGACCTGGCTGACAGGTCAGGCACCCCAACACTCCCCCACCTCTTTCAGACAACAGCTTGAAACCACCTGTTAGAATTTTAAATCAGGCCAATTAATTTCAACCTGAGGGAGGGTGCACTTGCATCAGCCACAGCCTGACCATTAGAAACAGGAACTGGTGGAGACAGGAAGTAGGCTTGGGATCAATAAAATCTATCAATAGGCATGTAAGTGTGGGGCAGATCTCTCAGAGATGGGACAAACAGCCAAAGTATCTGTAAAACCTAAGTAAACCCTAAGCAAAGCCAAAGTAGCCACAGAGCTCAGAGAAAGGCCTTTTGTTGTTCAGTCAGGAAAATTAAGATACGTGTGACTCCAGCAAAGCAATTCAGGGTCTCTAGTGCCCGGTGCTGGAACATGCACATTGACCCCAAGACCATTACAGGGTCCTGAGGATGAAGGATTTGTCTGCAGCACTTGTGAACACAAACATGTTTTGCAGTCCAAACACTCTTCAGACCCACAGCCCAGCATGAAAGGAACCAGGCAGAACAAAAGAAGATGGAAAACACAGGGGTTTCATTTCAGCTATGATAAAAAAAATAGTGGTAGTGACTCACACAAGTCCTTTTCTCTTTGAGGGAACAGGGTAAAGAAGAAGCAGCGCTTCAGCAGCTGGAGCCATGGGTCTGCTGATTAAAGCCAGGAGTTTTTGTCAGTGCCCTGAAGGCCCATCAGCCTTTGTCTGTGCTGATCAGGATACAGAACGAGAGAGCTGAGAACCTGTACTGCAGCTGTGTGCGGAATGCTTGGCAACATAGCAGGCAAAGGGTTAAATGCACAGGAAAAATGCACAGAAATTAAAATACTTGGTCCCAGGAGGGTGGCACACACCCCCTAGAAACCTTCAGGCCATTCTACAGCCAAATACCAAACGGCCACCTTCAATTTTATTTTCTTTTAGTTAGATAAGACAGACAGTTCACAGACACTTAGAGCGACATCTTAAAAGCTCTGCTTAATTTTCTATGTCTGAACAGTTCCATGGCCCACTTTTTAATTGCTGCATCTAATGGAGGTGGGAAGGTAGATGAAAAATGCCAAGCTTTATGAGACAGTAAAGCCTGTTCAGTTCCCTGTTGTTTTGCTATTTATTTCCACAGTGGAATGTCATAATTTGTGGTGCTCCACCCTGACATGCGCATTCAGAATAATTTTCTGTAATAGACCACTCTTAAGAGTACAGACTCATCTTGCATTTTAAAAAACTTTATTCACTGCTTTTTCATTAGATCTCTGTGGAAGGCTGGAAACCTTAAATCTAACAGCAGCTGGGACCTAATCCTGACCCACAGAACAACATGACAAACCTCTCACACTCCTCTAGAAATTCCTTAAATCAGGAAGAGCCTGGCCACTGATTTCTTGTATGCTCTATTACAGAGTACAGCTAACAATTTGCTTTTGCAAGGACCAGTGCAAATTAGCCTGGATGGAATTTTGAGTCACTAAAACAGGAGAAAAAGGAGTAATGGAATTAATATTTTAAGAGAATGACTATTGTCTTTCATAAAACAAAATGTAAATTTAGATGCCTGAAACACAATGCACAGGACAAGGTTTCTGCAAGCACAGGAATGATCTAGGATCACAAGTCCCACAGCTCAGCACTGCCAATAATGTGTACAGGGACTGCTGACCATGTAGATGTGTTGAACTACATTTAAACTAGGTAGCTAAGCATATTTTGGAAACCACGTTATGGCAGCAATTTCAGTGGTCAATTTTTCCACAGGTGATGATCATAGGCACTTTTGCTGACTTGTGTTTCACTATTCGGCAGCAGGATGAATAAGGGATCCTTTTCTTTCCCTTTTGTTTCCCCCAAAAGGTGGGTACCACCTTCAAACGAGCCAAGTTCAGCCATGTGCAGGAAACTCCATGCAGGTCTCAGCATCCAAAACTGCATTCCCTCCAGGAATGGAGGAGTATTCTCCCCTTTCAAAAGACTGAGAATACAGGTTTTAATTTTTTGTGTGTAAAACTACATACACATACAAGTTTTTCATCAAAGGCATCTCATTCTAGACTAGAAAAAGCATCTGGGACCAGGGTCCGAACAGGTTTTATGGCTGTAAAGCAAGACCTCAGTAGAGAACAGATTTATTCCACAAAATCATAACTCTGGATAAAGGAAGAACCCTGCTCAGCTCTGCCTTGGTTACTTGCACTATCATGAAATTACAAGCTTGCATTTTATGATATGGCGAATCACAAGAAAAATTAGTCAATCTTTTGAGGGAACTGAATCCAAAATTTCCAGGGAAATGTCTTAAACATTAGGGCATAGAGTACTTCCTTCCTTTGTTCTGTTTGGTCTCATGGATCTCTTCTCATTGCAAGCACCTCTCTAATGAAAACAACCCAACCCAGAGCACTGAAAGAACTGAAGAGTGCCATTCTCAGCAAGACAGATAGCTTTCAGCTTTCTCAGGTAGGAAAGAAAACCAAATTGACATCTTTTACACCCTGAAAAAATACTCAAATTCTTTGTACAGGCAACTGAGGCCAGCATCTTCCCCTCATTTTCCACATTTTAGGAGAAAGACAAACAGAGGTACTTCCTTACACACATTTTCCTGCTATCTCCTCTCAAGAAGCTCTTCACCCAGCATACTGGTTTTTACAGAGGGACTGAGATGTAGGAATATGGGTGCCATTCTGGCACACTGCAAAATGTGTTTATACACACCCAAGAGCTGTGCATCCTCTGTGCCCATTACCTACACAGCAAACTCCTCCCTAAGCAATATCCCTTAACATCCTAATTTCCCTCTAATTTCTATAACCTTGCATTTCTAGTCTCTCCTCAGAGCAAGAGAAGGGACTCACATTCCTGTATTTCTCTTTCAAAGGTTAACTGCAAGGTAAAGCGTAGCTGCAGTTCCACAGCACTGCGGGGGGGGAAACAACAAGAACAAATGAAAATAAGAGCTGGGAATAAGAGGAAATCCCTTAATCTAGTTTAGCTTGTTTCATCTTTTCTCCTGCTGCCCACGAAGAAAGTGATCACCTTGGGGGGAAAAAAATAATAGTTCAATAATCCCAGTTTATTCCTGGGACATAGAACGAGTCCCTAAACTATTTCGTGTCAACTGGATGCCATTAGACCACTGCCAGGCAACCTGCGACTAATGTAAGGAAACGCAGGTGCAGCAATCATCACCCAGCAGGCACCAAGGCAAGATGGGCTTGCTGCACTAGAAAGACCCTGCAGGAAAACATGGGCATCATTTCACTCAGCAAGATGGTGGAAAAAAACAGGCTGCATAAAACTGACAGCCACCTTTTCCATACCTAGACAGGTCCTGATCTCTAGGGAGACTGTGCTCTCCCCTTCCTGTCACCTTTATTTATAGAGTCTGAACATTTACTTGAATTGAAGTTATCTCTATTATATACAGACTATACTCTGGTCATTCAGTTTAATCTCTGAGCCTGGGACTTGGGGATTTTATGTCCATATCCATGTCACCCATTAAAACTCAAGCTGAAAATAATGGGTTTTAAGAGTATAAGAGCCTCTGTTTCTTCCAAATAAAATTGTGAAATCAATCCAAGTCTGATTTCTTGAAATATTTCGATTTATGTATACCAGCTGCTGAGATCTTGCTTTAGCACTAGTGAATTATCCTGATAATGTAGGGAGGACTCTGCATTTACACGTTTTAGGTAACTTTTTACCTGTTCACGTTCACAGTGTAGTTTCTCCCAGGACCCTTAATGTCTTCACAGGACCTTTAATGTTGTTGCTGTTCTCTTACATAAGAGATGTTGCTCCCTTGGCACAACCCCCCGCAAAACATCTGTTGCTTTTTCTGGATCAGTAGCATATCCCAGGAAAGTATTTCCAATGCTGATCCCAGTACTAGGATTAAGAATCTTATTCTTCTGTCACAGAAAAGTAGGATTCATTTCATCCATCTCCTGATTCTTTGATGCACTATCACAACTGAAGCTTTTTTCCTATACACTTAAGACTAGAATCTCTTTTGTTACTACTCTTAAAGGTAAGGTTCTTGGATCTCCTTGCCAACTTGAAGCAAAACCACAAAGCCATGAGGAAAAAGCCACCAATGGGATGCAGAAGGTCTGATTTTTCTGACACTAATAAATTCAAGACTGAACTCTTATACAATCTATACCTATTGTAACAATTCTACATTGAATTACATTCTACTCCCTGCGCAATGGTAGGGACCCATCAGGATTATTTAACCATTATTATTTTAGCATTTCAATTGTTTGATTTTTTAAGTGCCTCCACACACAGATAATCTGCATGTACAGAAAGCCATGTATATATATATACATATGTGTATGTGTGTGTGTATGTGTGTGTACACATGCATCCACCATAGTTTATCAAACATGAATGTTATAAAACTTCTTAAAAGCACAGCAGAAGCCTGTCAGTCAAATAGCTGGAAAAGACAGATTTTGATATTTCTGCCTTACTAAATATGAATACATTACTTTGAGACAAAAATAATAATGCCTTACTTGGTTCATGTTTTATGCAAAAATCAGTTTTGGTAGATGAGAGAGTTTTATCTAAGAAGTAGATTTAGTGAAATAGCTGAATTCTCTTCCTAGCTTCTAGACTTAAATAACCTTGCACAAATCGCCTTACCTCTCTATATCTCTCTTAAAATATCAGAGGCAAAAAACCCCCTACTTTTAGGGACTTCCAGAATGCTTCAGGGAGAAAGACTACATATTTATTTGAAGTTCACTGATAATTATCAGGTCATGGTTATGTGTGGACTTTGGAAACAATTAGTTCCTTCCATTAGAGTTGTGCCTCAAAATTAGCTGCATGATTGCTCCTCCCATCCTATCCATGCTATCCAACAGCAATTTAAATCAAGGCAGGGGACTTTGCACTGAAGCAGATTGGGAGAGTCCACATTACAGCAGCTCTGCTTCAGGAACATGAGCAGGTAGGCAACAATCACAACAGACGATGCTCACGTTCTCATGGGGCTCTGCCCTTTGATCAGATACAAAATATGATACACTAGGAAGCAAGCATTTCCTTCTTTTTTCAATGTCAGTGTTCATGAATACTTAATAGGAAAGACTTTGCATCTTTTTACTCCATTAAGCAAGGATTAATGTTTTTTATGCATATTCACTTCCACTGGGAGGGAAAAAAACATTTAAAAAATCATTCATTTCCATTTACATGAGCTTTTTTAGTATGTTTTCACACCATTTGGGATTTTTTTTCCAAAAGCACTCTGACTATATAGCTGACTTGCCTGAAACAAACCCCTGCTGTGAGCTTTTTTACATAAGAAGTTGAGTATTTCTGGATTCTTCTTATCCTGTGTCCTTTACACTCATGTGTGAAGAAAACACAGCTGCTAAAGTACAGGAGAATCCTTCCCTACACACCTGCTGTTGACCCATGCAGATATGACCAAGTTTCTCTCTTCGTTAAAAAAGAAGCTGAACCTCTGCTGCAATTTCTCATCCCCAGCTGACTTCTTGCGTATGCTCAGAACTGAATCCAACCACTTCCATGGGAGCCAAATGCCACTCTCCATTTCAGAGACTTACTAGGAGAAGGAGAAAATGGTGCAGTAACCAAGCAATATAAACATAACAGCATATCTAGGCCGGGGAACATCTCTGAGTTTCATGAATGTATGGTATTTTGCAGAGCAGGGCTGAATACACGATGAAAGTGCATACTAGTAATATCTGAAACAAAGTTTTACAAGTAACAGCAAGACAAAGAATAAGCTTTCAGCATCTTTTGCTTCTGTGGCAGAATGTACAAGTAACAACAGATAACATCAGCCTGAACTTTTAAAAAAGGATAACTGGTTTAATTACACTGATATTTTCTAATCTTCCTGAAGAATATGCACAATTACTTTCATGACTTCAAAACACGGTATTACTTGTCCCCTACCACAATATATCAAAGTCAAGGACAACATAAGACGAAAGCTCAATTCTCCTTAGTCCTCATCCTTTAAAGCTTCTAAAACTGATTGTAAGCAGGTCTTGATGTTAACATTTTGGCATCAAATGAGCACACAGAAAAAAATCTCATTGCAAAAATTTTCACTTTAGTATTCTGCTCTTTTTTTTTTCATTGTTTCCTGTTAGGAAGTAAATAATGGCTTATGTCATTTCTTGTTCCTTTTCTTAAATATTTTACACTGTAAGATTACAAAAAACCCCCAAGTTCAATAGGCTGGCCACGTGGTAATTCTGAGTCAAGTGCTGCATGGGTTCTGAACCTGGCATACAACTCAAAGGCCAGGCTTTTCACACAGCTTTCAATTCCAGATGAACTGACTCTAAATAATTAGATCATCATAGCAAACAGGTAGAAGTCTACCCAAACTCAGTACCTGTAGGTGCTCGCTGTCCCTGAAATATCAAAGAATCTGTCAAGGTCACACAACACCCCACAGTAGCAGAAATTAAAATGAGAGGATGTTGTCTTTGCTTTTGTTTTGGTTTTGGTTGTATTTTTTTAATTAAACACTCAATTTTTGCAAAGTATCTAATCATATAATTAAACTTCAGAGGCAAAAAATATATATTCTCCTCTCCTCTATAGTCAGAGGAATTAAAACAGCATCTTCTTCCCTCCAAGATTTCTCAAATTATCTGCTAAGCCTTCTTTCATTTTTAGCCTTACATGAAAAACAAACAGCAAAAGAGCTTGAAAGATTTTGCTCAAGAGTTCTGAGTTCTCCTGCAGAGAAGGAGGAGGATGGAGTCAAGGTGTTTGGCAGAGTTCATGTGTCCTGCTAGGTAGCAGTGACAGACGGCAGCACTGCCTGAGCCAGTAGCAGGCCGCTGCATCCTCCCTCCACAGAAGCAGCAGCAGCAGCTCTGGAGACATCATGGGACACGTCTGTGCAAGAACAGAAATTGTGCAAGAAAAAAATATTCATCTTTGAAATGTATGAATTGTAAGAATGTACAATAAGAGGAAAGGATATTGAATGAAATGGGACACATCCATTTGTTAGCAAAGTGAAAAGATAAAATAGATGTGAAAGGTTTTTGTTTGGGCATTATATCACCATCTTGCGTATTGCTTTCCTCCATATTCTACCTAGGTCAAGTGTTCTTAGAAAGATAAAAGCTATTTTAAAGCAAAAATTTGAAAGAACTTAAAAAAGAAAAAAAAGAAACACCATTAACAAGGAAATTAATTAATGAATCTTTACAAAATTAGTCATTTTAACATTCCTAATACACGCATCTTTTCTCTTCACCATAACCATTTGCTGGTTTTACCCCAGTTTCGCAAGTGAGATCTGTCACTTCTCAAATTCCAGTACTGGGTACATTTACCCTTTGTCAGACTAATTTTGAAGGGCGTCACCTGGAAGTGTGGATGCCTACAGACTCCAAGGACCATTCCCTTCGTTTTGGAGGAAGGGCAATTTCTATGAAAACAGAGGCAAAGCCCTAGCCCAGCTAGTCTGAGCAGCACCCCCAAGTATCCTGCCCAGTAGGTCCTTGTGCTTACTGAGATGTTTTCTGTGTTCCCAGGCAGATTTCTTGTGCCAAGTGTGTCAAAGCTAGGGACCTTTGCAAAGCACAAAACTTGAACAGTGAAATCAAGGTCAAGTCATAAAAAAGCCGCCGCCGCACAGATGAAAAACATAAGAGCAGTAGCTGAAAAGTCTTAAAAGACATAGAGAGCACACAGAGAGATGACCCAGAGCTCTCCTTAGTCCTCACAAATGTTAAACAAGTATGAAAGCTTAGGGAAAGCACTTTGGGTTTGTTGTTGTTTGACTTCTAGGTGATTTCTGTCTGTTTGTGTGTTTTCAGGTTTTTCTTCCAAACACACCTGCACTTTATCTGCTTTTCTTCCTTCACAGGAGCTACGGGAGTCCACTCAGGCATGTAACTGGGCTTTCTGTTTTGAAACAAAAGCTTTTCCACCATGATGGGCTTTTTTTGCATGCCGTGGCAAATCTCTGTCCAGATCCTCTGCTGTATCCTTGGCAAAGTGCTCTGCTCTGCAGGAGCCATGCCTGTATGTCTCCTGCACAGCAGTGGTTTTACAGCACAGCAGCTCATTGGGCAAATGGACTAGAACCTACTTGTTTCTGGCTTTGCCAAATGTTAACTTAGAGCCAAGGAAGAGACTGGATCAAAGTGAAAAAAATGTAAGGTGCTATGCCATGTGTAGCTTAAGCAATCAAGTTAGAAAACAGAGCACTTGCTTCAGAAATTAAATGCATGCCACCTCTAGTCTCTCTAGACCTAAAAAACACAGGTGAGAGGGAGAAGGGTGTTGAAAATCATCTGTCTCATCAAACAAAATTACTTTCATGAAACCAGGGCCAAAAAACCTGAGAGCATTGAAGTTGGCCACCAAACTCACAGAACTGTGATAGTTTATACCCATCAAAAATTTTGTCACAGATTGTTTCTGGTTTGCCACACCTCTGCCTGCAGAGAAGCCTCTGCTGCAGTATGCATGATGAATGCATATCTTCACAGGATGAGCAGAAATCCCATCACCCAGCATTGGATAAGGCAGTGAGGAAAAAAACATTTTCATTTCTTACATGTTTGTTGCCTTTGAAAATATTTGTATTGAAATAATTATAGTTTTATACTATATTTATAAAGTTTTATACTATACTTCTAGTTTTATACTATATATATAAAATATATATTTTACTGTAGCTTCATAATTACAACTTTTAAAACACTTATGCACTTTTAATGCACTTATTCTCCAGAAAAGCAGAGAAGGTGTTCATGTGCATTCTACATTTATAGAATATCCAGTCACATCTCTGAAAAGGCAAGCAGAAGAATTTGACGATTTTTTAATTAATGCAATGAACAGAGGCAGCAAAAATCACTTATGTACTTTGTGTAGCAATAGTAATAATAATAATAATAATAATAATAATTGTTCTTATGTAATCCAACATGAAAACTGTGCATGTATGAGGGCACAGCAAATTAACTAGAGGTCTTCGTGGGCCAGATGAGCTAAAGGAAGATAAAGAGATGCGAAGATTGTGGCCAGTTCAGAAATTCTCTATGCCTACCTCTACAAAGCAGGACTCCCAGTGTGGGGCTGATGGGAATGCCCTACCTTGTTCTGATCATGTACCGAGGTAAAAGTCCAAAGGTTCACGTCATTCTCCTTCCTAGCATCTAGAAAAGAAATCCAGGTATGTGGACCTGGGGATATCCCCTTTGTCACTCACCATTACCAGAGGGGATGAAGACTGCCAACCTATAGAGATATTTCTCTCTTGTGCACATTTTTAAAAGTAATAAAAAACGGTTTCCATTCTCAACAATGCTGATGCTGGCAGTAATGTCACATATTAGTGCACCTCTGACTACTCTCATCCTTCTCCTGGTGAAAAGGCAGAATTTACCAGAAAATTCATGAACTTTCAACAACATGCTCTTGTTGATCTGGAGGTGCCTGAAGCCATCAGACCGTGGGTACTCGGGCTCACTGATTCAAAGGTAATCCTTGCACTTCACCATTCTCCAACTAGCTGGGCAGTGGTGTAGTGTTCAGACCACCCTGGGTCTCTCCAATCTCATGGCAGAAAACAAAAGCCACACAAATAGTAGCAAGGATCTCTTTCACATGCCAATTTGTACTTTTTGTCACCTTAGTTCAGCACCTGTGCCCATGCATCAGCCCAAAACTCAAGAAAAGCGTGTGAGTGCCTACAGTTTTTTAGTCTATGGCTGAATCACTAAACTACTGCCAGCTTACTTTTGTGCACCATGACATGGCAAGCTTGTCATTTGAAAGCAATTTGGGTACTCAGTGAACCACAGCACACCTTCTGCCAGCTCATGCATAGCAACACGTATTGTGTCAAATTATACATTGCAACTAACCATGGTACCTCTCATTTATAACACCACATCGCATTATGTCAGGTTACATTGTGTCGAGCCACATCTTTTTCTGTAAAGGAAACTCTGTCAGACACATTGCAATGATAACTTCCATTCTTTTTTATTTCATTTAGTATGAATGTCCCATCTGTAACCACACCAGTGACCTCCCCCTTCCACTTCCATCTCTGAGGACTTCTCAGAGATTTTTGTTTTCTTTATACAAATGCTAGAATCAAATGTGTAATTTCTCATCTCAAAAGGCATGCTGCCAGTTTAATAAGGTCTCTGTCATCCAGTCCCTCAGGAGTGTCTCCTGAAAGAGCAGGAATTTAAAAAGATACTTTATTATTTCAAATCAATAATATTAATATTTTCTGTTCCACAGTGCATCCACATCTCATCCAAGTGTATTATAGCACTTGTCAAACATTAGCTTTTCAAGAGACCAGTCTGAAAAAAAATGTGTTGGGGCAGCTGCCCCGCTTTACTGAATTTGCTCTGGAGCAATACAGAATATGTGCATACTGCCTGAAGCCGCAAGAGGTGTGGATTTGCTGGAAGATCTGATAACTCCTTCATGACCCTCCTGCATACTGCAATTTTCCACGTTTAGTTACCTGGTAATCTTTTCCTACACCTCGTTAAATTGTCAGGACTTTGAATGATGGACCAGTTTTACACCAAGCGTCTGGCAAAATGAGGGGCAGTCTGGGTACCTGACGCACTGTAACACACCAACCTTGTGTTGCTGAAGGTACCCAACCACAAGTTTGTGTGTATTTATGGGCACAGCTGGATTGAATGAGGCATCTGCCCCAAATTAACCATGTACATAATCTGCCTTTTCCTCCATCTTTGTTATACACGCTACACCTGCAGCCAGGCTGCAGCTCTCCTTAAACTGAAGGCCTCGTTATTGTAAAGCATTAGAAGAGGAAGTACGGCTCCGATACGGCTTTCTCCAGAAGGAGAAAAATCATCTTGAAACCCTATGGTGAGCTTCTTAATAAGATGCAACCACTGACTCCAAAAAAAGTGTGACAGACCTGTTCAAAAAGCAGCTGCTGCCACCAGGAATGGGAACCCCAAAGGTGTGATGAGGGCTCGGCAGCTGGAATCCCTCATCTTCCATGCGGCGCACATCCTAGCCAGAGCACCTGGGCAATGTGCTAGTGGGTGTGCAGGAGAAATCCATGAGAAAATGGAGTGACTGCCATCAGTTGTATTTAAGATAATATCGCCTTAATTTTCAGTAAGGTCTTGCACGGAGTTCTGCTACATTAATTTCATACATAATTGCAGAAAGCCTCAGACTTTATGCTCAGTATGCTGATCATACTGACAACTCAATAAATTTCCTACTTGTAATATTTTCCAGTAATACATAAATTTTATCTCTTATGAAATCACACTGTGAAGAATCAGAGATTACTGCTGTTTTTATCTAACTCTAATAGGACACAGCATTCAAGTAAAAAATACAGTTTATTACAGCTCAAATATTAAATTGTTTCACTGTTTAAAAGGAATGTTTTTTCTGTACAAATCTAATTCTATAAAATTCATTCTTTAATTAAGGCCCTGGTGCTTGTTCATCCAACCAATATAATAATTTATCTTAGAATACTAAAAAATGGCATTCCTACTGACTGAATAATAGGGGAAAAAGACAGCTGAAAAAAGTCCAAGAAACATGCCAATTTTGCTCAAATAGTACAATAAGGATGATGTATATACTACTAGTTTTTATTACCTTTCACTTGACCATAGTGGATTAAACACATTCCCTATTCATAGAAATCACTTCTCATCCAAGTAAGAGCCTGAGAGTCGGAAAAGAGGAAAAATTAAAACTCATTTTCAGAGTTTCAGATAGCGAATATTTGGGCCCAAAAGCTACATTCACATTTTATAAATAAAGGATCAAATAAAACTTCCATTATATGTTTCCTTAGATACATATACATAAATGGCTATATATATATATATATATATAAAAATATAAAAATATATATATATCTATATAAACACGGATGCACATAGAGATACCACTGCAGTCAAAACCACAGCATGTAAATAATTTGGAGAAATTCACCACAGCATGCAGTTTTGAAATTTCAGTACACCAAAACAAGAGCTATGCCTTTGAATGCTTTTCAGAAAGATTAGATGGGAAAGTTTGTTGTAAATCTGGAACTACATATTTCTTTGCTCATCCAAAGGGGTTTTTTTTTCTACAGAACCACAATAAGGACAGGTTTATACACAGTATGCTTACAAAACAAGAGATTAACTCTTTCCCAGCTGTAGAAGGCTTTAAGTAAATAGAGAAATGAGAGGACAATAGCTCTGGATAAGAGATTCTCAAAATGAAACATGCACCCAACGTTTGGAGGTAGTTGCTGTACCAAATCTGAACAGGTGTCTCATCAGAAAACCATGTGCCTGTAAAAACTGTATTCAACTATGGAGGGAATGAGATGGAATTTACACCTAGTTTGCACCTGCTAAAGCATTTCCGTCTGATGCTGGCCACATTGCTCAAAGAGTTACCTAGTGTCAGTACCTACATGATGATGGTATTTGTATTCTGGGTACCCATTTTAAGATGCACAGTATCAGATTTGCAGAACCCATAATCACCCAGGACTGAAATTAATTAATTAACAATTATAATATTAATAGGACATATTTCTATGAAGTCTACAATGCAAACACTCAGTTTGGACTTTCAGGATTGGTATCTAACATTAGCGTACACTTAAAAGGACATTGTACAATATCTTGTATTAAAAACATTAAAATACCCTCTAATTTCAGGCCTCTGTTCTCCAGCATTAGGGAGGAGGCACTGCCTCACCTCTCCAGACCCTCATGAGCAGCAACCAGTTAATACTCAAAAGCATTTAGACACAACCCTGAAACCCCCTGACATGTGCCTGGGAAGAAGCAGCCACGGCATACTGGGAGCAGGGTTTGGCTGAGGAGCCCTGAACACAGCCCCACAGCCATGTGTGGGCCTGACTGGAAGGAAATACTGAAAAAGCAGTTATTTGGTGAGCAAGGTCTGTGGAAAACGATTTCTACCTAAACAATTCATATTTATAAAGGCTGAGAATGGCATCTCACAGGTCTTGAGCAGTTAACCTTGCAGCCTTAACACTTTTTTAACAGGTGCCTCCTTTGCTATTTAGTGAAGTTTCCTCAGTATCATAGCCAGTGGGACAGGGCTGTGCACGAGTCCCTCCACAGCACAGCCCTGTGGGGAAGGAAGCACCTGTCCTAGCAGAGCTATTTTGGGGCCCACTGAGGCTCACTTGTGCCACCAGGGGTTTTGGTTTTTGAATCAGAGAGCTGGGGAAAAGGGAGAGGTATTCTGGGGTCAAAGCAATGTGTTTCCTCCAAATTGCATTCTGTGGCTGTTTCACCTTCATCTACTGCATTCCTCATAAAAACATTAAGCCTGAGACACAGCCAGCACAGAGAATTTAAGCCCGAAGGGCTAAAGTCATAAGCAGTGGACAACAGAGTCTGAAAATAGGAAGTCTTTAGCCAAACATCAAAAACAGCTTCTTTTGTGGCATTAAGAAAAAAAAAGGGGGAATAGCCTCATTTCTGTGAGAAGGCTTATGCAAAATAACATCTTTCATACCCTCACACTGCTAAAAGGATCCTGTTTCAATTCTGATTATACCAGTGTGGCTTTGATGTAATGCCACTGCACCTGATTTATTCCAGTTCAAGGGAAAAATGAATCCACCTATGTGTGTCTGGACCTTTTTGCTATCGAACTCTATCAGAAAATACATCAAAACATCAGGACCGTATCAGCCTGTCAGCTCTCTTCTCAGAAGCCAGAGTGGTGCCTAAACTCACAAAAAAAAGCCTACAGCTCAACAGAATTCTTTTCTTTTTTTTTTTTTCCAGGGCTTTTCTCTTTCCTGATCCCCTCAGCAGCATGCATGTATGGTAAACCCACTTTGTGGTTGCTGTTTGTACCAATAAAACCAGCTTTAAAACTGGACTCACCCAGTCCCACATTCCGAAGAGGCAGCAATGGAAACAGTCAGTGGGAACGTTTGGCTGCAGCTGATCACATCTCCCAGCTGTTGCCTCCCTCAAGCCTCTCCAGCAGAAATGACTCTGGGACAGCACTGACTCGATGAAGCCCTCCTGGCAAAAGCTGGATGATTTCTCCATCAGGTTGAAAGGAATATGTTTATCACAAAGTAGCTCTGCAGTGGCCATTCCCTCGCTGTCGAGCACCACCAAACCTCCAGCACAGCTCCCTACTTTGCAGAAAGGAGAGAGCCCAATTTTTTTTTTTTCGTTTTTATCATTTTCTGTGTAGAAATAAAGTTTTAGTTTGAGCTGTCTGAAGAGAAAAGCTGGTGAGGAAAAATCCAGACTGTGTCTGAAATAGGACAAGAACACCGCTATGAATACATGTCTAAGAGCTTTTAGCTGGTTATATTTTTCTTGTTGCTGGTTGTGGATTTTTTTAAAAATTGTCAGACACATTAACTTTTTATATCTTTTGTAAAAGTGCACTAAAATTAAAATTGCAATCAAAAGAAATACAAGTGTGTTATCTTCCTAATAATATATTGGATTTATTCTGCAGCAACATACACACTTAGCACGCCAAACACCGTGTCATCTTTAAAGGTCATTTTGACTTTGAGACTTCAAAATAAAAGGAAAAAGGTAATATTATCTACTAATGCTTTTCTTCTGTAATCTAAAATTTTAACCTTTCCTTGCTATGATCTATATATAGATGCAGGTTTCTATATAATGAGCTGGAATCTCAGCAGATTTAAAATAGGCATAGTCCACCAAGCTGAACTCAGCTGTGCCAATTTATGCCTACTGAAGTTCTTGTCCGCTATTCATAGCCCTTTCAGCAATTTCTAACTAGCTTGATACAATCTTTCTCTGTTAATCCCCGTTTCTGTAATGAGCAGCATACCAGAAAGGGCTGAAACTCCATTCAACTGTACCACATATTTCCTAAAATTCTTAGCAACATGAAATAATAGCATGAGCCTGGACATCCTCACTCTGCCTTAAGGTCTATTAGCTTGTGCTCTTATTATATGGAACTTGTTGAAAGCCTACAGCCAACATCTGACACTCTCTTTGACTTTCAGCCTGGTCACACGATGAGAATTTGCACAACTTAGTGGGATATTTCACACATAATTGGCAAGCTCATGTTTTTCACTAGGAGAGGTAAGCTGGAGAATTGCTCCAGAGACTTTGCTCTAAAAAACTACTTTTATGTTACTAAAACCTGATGCTTTGGTACACTTGTCTTCCTGAAACATTAGTTATACTAGCGTTACCCCAAGTGTATTTGAGCCTATAATTCATGTTATTGCTTGTTTATTTTTTGGCATGAACCAAACTCCGTAATACCCATCCATTTCACTCTTGCCACATGGTGTCTTAAATACTATACAAAACAGAACAAGTTATCTCAAATCTGGGTATACTTGTCAGAGTTGATACATTCACCCATATTGTTAGGTCAACATTCATAATAACAATTCTTATTATATTTCATGTCTGTTATTATAAGATTATGATCTAGCAGTGCCTGGAGGTCTCAGAAGTAGCTGGCTCATCATGCACATAGTTTTCTACTCCTGAAGAAACCATCCAAAATGAATTTAGGTTATTTAAGCAGCTGCAGTGTACTTTCTAATTTCAGCCTCTGGACTTGCACCAGACGTCATTTGGAGACAGAGAGTGTGAGATGGCAGAAGACCATTTCCCAACAGTGATATTAGCTCGTGTTTCTAAAGCAATTCTTATTGCCTCCCAGACTAAACATCTTTAATAGCTGTCCCAGGAAAATGAATGAACCATGAGCAGAAATAAGACAGGTTTCAAGTGAACAAGGAAATTGTAAGTGAGTTTGAAGTCATTTGAGACACAGATGGAACTGAGGGTTTAGGAATATGCCTCTGATCCATGTTTGTAGTTGCATAATTGAAACTGTAATTCTGCTGGGTTTCAGCACTCTGTTGTCATCTACATTTAATTTCACCCTCCAGGGTGCTCACAATAGTGCTAAAAATCCATACTAATCAGAGACTTTACAGACAATACACTATAGCTCAGTGAGAGACCCCAGAGCTGAAACCACAGAGAACTTTTGGAGAACGAAAGAGAACAACGGAGAAGCTTGTGATACAGCTAAATCACTCACTGAATTCTGCAAAAGATGTGGCCTGCCTTACTTCTGTTGGCTTTTTTTTTTCCAAGCTGAATAGATGCTGCCCTGTTCTGCATATTTATTCCATGGATATTGTAGATACATCTGTCAGAATTAGACATGCAAGAGTAAGAAAGCAGTATCTTAATATATGTCTTTAACAGTGCTAAATACTTGCAACAGCAACAAAAATGTGAGACCCTTTCTTCCTTTTGCCTCAGATGCTAGAGCATAAAAGTAGGCTAATATTAGGTTTATATAGGGATTAGAATAATATTAGGATTATATATACATGTGATAGTTATGTAAGAATAGGCTAATACTGGAGAATAATAATAGGTTAGCACATAATTCTGCATGGAAAATCTTCCAGATATATCAGGGGCCATTTTCATACTATGAAACTGCTGCTGCATGTGTACAGTTGCCTACATCTGTCATACCCATTAGTGTAAATGGCTTTTTGCCCCATCCTTCCCACAAGAGTTCAGGGCCACAGGCATGACTGAAAGCATGCCCTTCTCTCTCTGACATTCACCCCTTTTTTCTGTTCAGCCTTTGACCTCTGCTCAAAGCCTCCTGTCTCATTTATTGAGAACATACACAGCATGAGTAGCACATAGGAAAAAAATAACGCCCTGTGTATGCACTCCGTACTGCACATGAAAATATTTTTGTGCAACTGAAGGAATAGGCCAGCCTGCAGACAGCAACATGGAGGAAGACAACCATCCTGTGAAAAAAGTTCAATGAGAGCTAAGGAACTTCCTCTATAAAGTGATTTCACCCAATAAAGGTGTTAGCATGCTGAAAGAAAGTTTTGTGGTAGTACAGAACTGAATCTAAACAATTGATTTTTTGTAAAAGGTCTTCCTATTAGCAATCTCAACAGAAATTCCCAGAGGTGATAGGAATCTGTAACATAAATCTGTGCTTAAAATGAAAACTTTAATAATCTTGTGTAAGGCTTTCCTTGATTTCAGCTGTGGCAGAGAACAACACTACCTTCCACAGCCACTGTTTCTCTCTACACCCTTAGCAGACCTCAGTCAAATCTGATACACATCTCACTTGCTCAAGGCACTTACAGATATTCTTAGGAGTGACAAAAAAGCCTTGGTAATGAGAGTGCTGAGTTGAAAGCAGATTGATGGGTTCAGCAAGTGCAAGAGATGCACGTGTGTGTCTGAAAGGTTTAAAAGAAAACTAACAGATGCAGACCTGTTCTTAAAATCTAAGTATCTCTTTCAGGTAGGAAGCCAGTATAAGGCACAATTAGTAATTTGCCCTTACTAGCTTTATATTTGCCTACCTACCCAGCCATTCACATGCCCAAGTGTGCACAGACATCTGAGGAGTGAGTCCTCAGTCTAGTCTTAATTATATCTTGTTTTGCATTTAAAAGCTTAGAAACATCATTATGGGCTATTCAGATATTCCAGCAACTGTATTCTGAAGGAGAAATCAGAGCCCTGCTGAAGCCAAAGGGAGTTTTGCCATGAACTCCTGTATCTCAGCCAGGGCACTCACCGTGAGCTAAACTGAGGCTGCAGTTGTTGCTCTGGCAATTTGTAACTACAGAAAAGGAAGCTGGTGGCTAAAATGGAGTAGTAAGTGCCAAAACTCACAATTTCAGTTGTTTCTCAACTATGTCATGCCACTCTAAATACCCTTCTAAAAGACACTGCATTACCAAAGTCATTAACAAGTCATTTTATTCCCATTATATCCACATTTTCATCCAGAAACAGAGGAGAAAGTTAATCAGATGTCTTGCTCACCTACGCATATTGCATGTTAATGGTTGCTTTCTTAATGCAAGACAAAACACTCTGGCATTTGTGAATAGCACAATAGACCTACATCAATTATACACACACAGAAATACAAACCTAGCCTAAATTTCTTCTGTTATGACTTGAGGGAAATCAGAGTCACAGTGCAGATCTCCAGACCAAGTCCTCTATTTGCCTGTTTACACTGTGCTAAGAAAACATTCTTGGCGTCTTGGAGCAATCTCCAATGCTAAACCTGCTGGTCAAACTTGCTTGAAGCAATGTGAAATAAGGCCAGCCTCCAAAAGGAGAAAGTGGATAGGTTGCAAAAGTTGCTAAAAGAATTTGTTGTCCTGGGGCTGATGCAACCTGGTGTCGGCTTGCAGTTTGCAGGTCTACTCAGCTGCAACTGAACCTTTAAATAGAGGTTCACTTTGCATGCACTGATAAGTCAATATAACTCTTTAAATAATATTTTCATGTTGTTTCATTTTATTTATTTGTTTTGGCATACTACTTAAGCCTCACTAACATCCTCTTGACTAGATCGCATGACTGGCACAGTTTAAAGTGCCCATCCCTTGGGACAGAGGTGCAAAGTCTCTGTAGCATGAATAATTTTCTGAAAGTGCTCAGTGTCTGCTCCACGCACTATGAATGAAGTTCAAAACTCAAACAAATCAGGGTGGAGCTATTCCAAGCTATCCAACTCACCTCAAATGTATTTTTCTCCTTCTCTTGATCAAACAGGTTCAGACTGTCGCAGCCCAAGTGCAGAGGTGGCATAGCCTAATCAAAAACATTTCTGAGTATCACACAAATGACAAATAGAGCCTTATACACAGCAACGTATAAGATATGCAGTTAATTCACTTAATGCTTGATAGACTGGCCCTACCACACCAATACAGGGAATCAGCCATATGAACACAAATGAAACATTGAGGTATGAGAGCATAAATATCATTTAAATGAACAGCTTCAGGTGATACATACTTGCTTCCACTTTATGTCTTTGCATATCTCTTTTGAGTCCCACACTAAGTAAATTCACAGTGTCTGTGTGATATAACCACTTATCTGAGGCAAATTGCACCGGTAACTATGGAAAGTACCATTTATTGAACGAATAGCTGGTCACACTTCAGAACTGCTCTAAAAACTGCTCTTCCAAACTGCAGGTATTTTTAAAATGAAAAGAGTTTGCTCTCTGTGAAAGCACACTGGTGCTGAAAAATACTGCAACTGGAAATGCACCAGTTTATAAGAGTAACAAAATTACCATCACAAATTGCAGCTGGTCCCTGCAGAACACAGAGCTTTGGCACCTTGTGCCCACATCCTCCTCAGTGCAGCACCATGGAAAAGCACCTTGCTAATGAAACATACACCTTACATGCTCATACATCTCTTGTCTTCTCCACATATTTTATACAGCCTACGCTTCCCTTTTAAAAGGTTTAAAATACTACTTGAGGAACCAAGCTGCAACTGAGCCGTAGTCAAATAAAGGTTAGTGTCGTTTTTTTATTAGGAAGGAATACCAATACAGAAGTATGAAACTGCTATCCTCACAAGGAGGCAGATTTGAGTCTGACACTCTGTCAGGGCTCACTTCCCAGTAGGAGTTTGAACAAGGAATATGTCATCAATAAAAATCCCACATAGGAAGTTACCAGGGTGTACTAAGTGGCTCTGGCAATGTAAGCACAAAAGCTAGCAGCCATGGAGCAAGCCAAGTGATACACTTTTAGTATCAGCCACAATAATAACAGCACTATATGTGCACCTTTACAACCCACAAAATGAATTGCTACAATAAGTGATGTTATCTACACCAGGGAATCAATTTGCTGGCCAGATGCCAGCTGATGTCTGCCAGGGTCAAAAATGAGACCACATCCCTCTTTCATACCTAGTTTCCACGACTGGAAGCTGAGCATATGGGTTGGTGCAAATCCAGCATGTGCCAGCCTGGCCCCTGAACTCCTTTGTTTCTTGTTTCAGAAACCACAAGATCCCCTTTTCATGTAGCCTGTAGAGCCAGACTCTCATACTCTTACTCTTTCCCTGCTTACTTGCACAAGGTTCAGACTGCCCTCCCATGTACGAGTCTTTTACTTTGTATAGTAAAACCTGTCTCAAGAGATTGTAGTAGTATCCCAGGTCCTGAAGCAGCTGCAGAAGAGCTGGTTTTGCACTGCATGATTTCATTAACATTCAGGATCGCAGCATTAGAAATAAAAATACATGTAAATAGTCAAAGAAATTAGTCTTTAGGTTTTTTACTGCAGCCTTTCGTGGGAGGCTGGCTAAACTGTTTTTACTTTACCAGATTTCCCAGTAGAAACCCAGCAGGAACTAGTAGTAAGCTGTTGTTATTCAGCTGATTTGTATTGTCTTGTAATGGTTAAGGCTGGGGATCCACAAATTCCTAAGAGTCACCAGGTCTTCCTTCTCAAAAAAAAAAAACCAACCTGTGCTGCCTTTCACAGATACCTGTATACAGATTTTGTGGACTTAGTTCCCAGCCCTTCACTGTTCTTGCTGATTGTCATTAAAAATTTGTCTCTTTCTGCCACCTTTCATGGATTGCTGACCCCGCTACTACATATTTGTAGAGTGCTCTGGCTCACTGTATTAGCAAACACAAACATTCCAGATTCCATCTGAAATCTCCTAGCCTTACTGCCTTTCCAGCCTTGGGATACCACACACATTTAGCAGTGTAATCATGCAACAGGAGGTTGTTTGGTAACACATTCCCAAGGAGCCTACAAGGAGCCCAGGAACTACAAGGATGAAAATCATTGCAAGCTCTGTCTGAACCACCTAGGCACCCAGGATTTGAATCACAAGTAAAGTGGATACAAAACTTCTGGGACTTCTTTTGCTCTCAATCTGTCAGTCTTTTAAAATGATTATTTTTTTTAACTGTTCAGAGCAGAATACTCAGGGGACACGGAATTTTAATTCATTACTGAGGTATCTAGCATTCAATTGACAGTGATGCAGGCATGCCTAAATACTTGGAAGATATTTGGAAGAGGGAAAAGAAGAAGACATTTTCCTAGCTGCTTTTTTCACACTCCAATTATGCTCAGTGGAACAGATAAAAGTAGAACAGTCACTGGGGTTGGACTTGCTACAGCAGAAAAATGCTGTAAGTCCTTTGGGGTAGCCAGACACTGGAGTGGCCATTTCTAACTTGTTATTAGTGCTCACATCACTGATACAAAGACCACTACAGGCAATTGGAAGACTCTGACTGACTAAAGGGATTTGGAACAGCCCTGAATGTACTCACCCCCACAAAGATTTCTGTTGGGAAATCAGGGTGGCTATAAATGGGAGTCCACAGACAGCTCAGAGCCACTGTGATGAGTGAAGTCCTGCAGCTAAGGAGTTATTTTCACTTTTATTGAAGGACAAATTTTGTGGTAAAAAAAAAAGATCTAGGTTCTTTTCATTCATATTCTGGATGGGGAATGTTTTAAATCATGTTCTTAGGATTTTTCCCCCATTGTTTTCTTTCTTTCCTATGCAATCTGAGATTCTTCCATAATAGCACCAAGGATTAGTGGAAAATAGCACATATCCTTAGACTTCCAGTAAAATATAAGAGCTACCAAAAGCGTAGTCATCACTGAGAAAACCTTAAGGATATCCTTCGCCTTCCCCATTTGCATGCAGCACTTACCAATGTCACAATATTCTTAACATGTAAGTCTTTACTGCATGTGGTTCCTCTTGAATAACTAACATTTGTATCTTTCAGGCAGCTGGTATAACATAAATCTATGGAGTTCAAGATATTGCTCATTTAGATTTCCTTATTTAGCAGCTGAGCCTCACACCTCTGTCATTTCCCCTGGCACATCTTACAGTGCTAATAACTCTCAGTGGCTTAGTTTAACACAAGGTCTGTACCTGAGTTACTTCTATCCCCCATATCTGTAATTCCCCATTCAAGCTTCTAATCTGGATTATGAAGAAGCTATCTAGACCCAAATTCTGCTGGGCTTTTTTGGCAGAACAAAGAAGTCAGTAAACAAGTGGATACTATATTTCAGTATCATAGTCAGTGCACGGTTATAGGCATAGCTAGTTCCTTCAAAAGCACTGGCAGTTGCAAATCTTCAGTGACACTTCACAACATTATTTATCCCCAAATTACTTTAATTCCGAATTTACAGCTGCAGGCACAAAGATGGGAATGTTTTGTGATGATTTCTTTTGTTCTCAGTTAATTAGCATGTGGAAATACTGGCATCCCTAGAGCATGGATGGCTGGTGTCGGGAAGGCAATCAGATTCTCTAAACAAGTCCAGCTGCAGATGGGCTAGATTAATTTTTCTCTGAGTTCAAATAGGGAAAAAAATACATGAGTCATGGATCTGCTGTATTTACAGATGGTCCAAATGCGAAAATCCATAGTGCTTCCAATAGCATGGCTATAGAACATAAGCTCATTCAGGAGTGACTCCATCTTAATGACTTTGAAGTGCATTAATATCTACAAGCAGTATTATTGACAGGCATTCAGCCATTAATTCTGTGAAACTATTGCCAGGCAAGAGCAGAGTGCAAATAGTACAGAATCACTTTTCTAGACAAAGGCAAGCAACAACAATAGTGCACAAGGAAGGTGCCTAACACCACCCATGCCTTGATGTTAGAAATTCCTATTTCTAGGAAATATATAGGAAAGATGTAATATGGCAAATCTTTCTACCCATGAATATAAGTAACCACAAGAGAAAGAAAACATCCCTGGAGAAGGGCTATCTGATAAGGGACTTTTTGCTGGAAAACTTGTGTCTGTAGATCCAGGCTTTTGTAGGTCACGGAGATAGAATTCAACTTGTCCATGATCCACCTAACGTTCCCGTAACAGAGGTTCATATCCCTACTACTGCCATCCCATCAGCCTTAGTACTTGGGAGCCTAATCAGCTTACCAGTGGGAGACCAATGCTGCTCAGAGAAACAACAACTTACATCTTGCTGTGTGCCATGCACCTCGATGCCCTTGGAGGTGACTGCTTCCAACGCACAATCCACACTGAATCCCAGGGACTATCACACACTCCACATTCCCCACATTGGAGGCCAGGAACAAGCCAAAATTAACATATTTGAAACTATGTGTGCATAATTACATGTACAAACAGCAAGGCGATCCTTGGAATTTGCAGATGCCCAACACAGCTGCTCTCAGGCACTCTCTTATTTACACTGGAATAAGCTTTTCCAGATATATGATGTTGACGGTGCACTTGTCCAAGCCTGGGCTGGAATCTCAGTACACCACCAAGTTTGAGAATGTTGTGCCAGGGTTGTGCCCAAGCCAACTCAACCTCCTGATAGTAGAGCTGGACCTAGAGGGAGCCTCAGATCCTGAACATCTCCACCAGAACATATCCCTCTCAGCTGCCCACTGAGTCACCCTCCCAGGCAAGCACTGGAAGTGGTTTGTTGCAGGAGGTGGGCAGAGACCTGTAGAGCTGTGGGGTGCCCGGAGCAAGGGTCAAACACACTGTTAAAAATACATAAGTCTGGCATAAGAGAAGCTCAGTCTCATTTGTTTCTACTCCCTCGGCTTTCCCATCCCACAAAGAGCACAGAGTCAAACCCTGATTAATTGAACGCAACGCCAACAGAACACAGCTGGATGTCATAGTCAAAGGCTGTTTATTGGGATGCCCAGTTGGATATTAGCCTACAAACTAGACCTGACAGATGTATATTGGTATAAGCAAACCAACTAATGAAGTGCTGCCTTCTTGTTGCCTGCTGCACTGCTCTTACACTCGCAGGCATTATCTAGTAAGACGGGACCAATAAAGACAGGAGACCTGCTCCTACCCTGCCTTTGGTCTGTCTGTGACTCCAGGCAAGTCGCTTTGCTAAAATGCTTCTAGTTCTTCTAGTTTCTCCTCTTATGTATTTTTTTTTCCACATTTTTCTGTGAATGATACAATTGTACTGTGAATCAGAGCAGTATCCAAGTCCTACACCAATGACTTTAGCAGCAATTAACAAAAATCCTAAAATAGTCTAAGAGTCCACCCAGGATTTTGAACTTTTCCACAACAAATGTGCTTTGGATTATGTGCAAAATTCAATCACTTCTTTCACTTAGTTAAAAAATAACAAAAGAAGAAAAGAATCTCTAACATTATTGCGCTTTCGTCTTGTTTACACTTGTTCCACAAATTCTTGGGTTCAGCAGAGCTGTGCCTGATTTACATAATTTAAGTGAAAAAGGATCAAACTCTGTGTCTCTAGAAGCAATCCAGCCACGGTACTGGATAATCGTCTGAAATTTCTATGGCAACGAGGAGAAAATTGTTCAGCCTACTGTCTGGGTATTTTCACCCTGTGTATATGAGAGAGTGTTATGTCAGAGACAGGGAGAGAGAGAATATTTAGCACATAATCAATTAAATTTCACCTTTGATCTAGTCAGTTGTTTAGAAACATTATCTTGGCATTACTGAATGATTTTTCTCATGGGCTGACTAGGTGCCTGTTTATTTTCTGTAAGGAATGATTAAGTTAGACATCCCTTTTCTTCCTATGAATGAATGTTGAAAAATGGATTTGGTATTGATTGGCCCCCCTAGTAATGCTTCTGGATCTCTGTGCCTCAGCAGGTCGTGAAACTGCAGCCCTGGAGACCATCATCCCCATGCCTGACCTAGGAACATTTTTCTGTCAGGAACAACACCACGTTTTGCTTGGCCTCCGTGTGACTACTTAAGGAAGAAGAAGGAGGAGGGGGCACAGAGACTTTCACAACCTTTAACAGCTTGCATGTGAGGAGACATGCACTCTGTGTTCTCCCTACTGCAGGGGCACCAGTGCTGCCTCATTTTGTCTCCCCCCTCAGCATCTCAGTAGAGCTCAGCAAATGACTCCAGATGTGCAGCAGATAAACTATTAACCCAGATGTCACTTCTTAACATGCACTAAGGAAGCAGCAAACAAATTCCTCAAAGCATAGTGCTACCAATTTCCCCTTCTGAGAAGACGCAGACCTGTGGCATGGTCAGACCTAAGCCTTAGCTGAAAAGCTCAGCTAAACTGAGCAGATCCTTACCAAGACCACAGAATGGGTCAGATGGCTCCCAATGAACTCCGTGAGGCTTGTATCAGGCTCGCAGTATTGATTAGGACTCTGACACTACGAGAATGTAAGGCCTGATTGACGCCAACTTGGGCTGCTCTGTGGCTTAAGATCCAATCTATACCTAAACGTATGCTGACTTTTCATACACCATACAGAACTACATCTTCCTATTGAATAAATAGCAAGTTTCACAGTATATGGAACTGAAATTAAAATTTGTCTGTGTAGACAGAAAACCAGTTTGGAAATATCCAAATCTTTTTACCCAATGGAACAGTTCCTTAAAGTGGGAAAGACTGTCTTATGATAAGGCACAATCAATAAATACAGCTAGATTTGGCTGAATTTGACAATATTGTGTTTCAGAACTGCATACTGGTAAAAGCAAAGTGACTAGGTTACATACTGATGCTTTATAAAACCATTTGTGTGCACAAACAGAATAGTTTATGCAAAACAAGAGTTTCAACATTTTGTGGCATGTCACTTGCATGCTGTTTTGCTGGACAGTATCACCTAGACTGCAGGATCAGGCTAATTTTGAGCCATGATCTAGAATTCGTAAACTGTCAGAGCCAGAAATGCATGTAAAAATTCCTCGGTTTTTTGCCATGCAGTCAGCAGTGACAGAAAACACTTTAATCCCCCTGGAATAGCATTGCAATGTAATACAATCAACTACTTAGCACTACTAGCATCTATCCTTCTGTATATGGTTTTAGGCATCCTAACTATGTGATGTAAATTACCTCTGTGCAAACTTGCAGCGCTTTACAAAAGATTTTCAATAAATACTAATAATGCTGCTGAGAATATTGATAGCTTGCTATTGAGATAGAGCAAACATCTCCTAGCCCTAGTTCTTATCCTAATAGCAATGCAGCAACATCTATTTTTCCAATTATATATTACTGCCTGATAAACAAGCTTTGTTTCTGTTAGCATAGAATGTCCATTGGTCTAAATCAGAGAATCTACTGCCATGAAATGGCACCTGCACAAGAGCTGTAGCTATTCACCCATTTCTGGGATCAGGATTTCTCCAAATTATAAATCTTCTGTCCACCAGCAATGCCCTGGAGTGGAGGGAACTGTGAGATGATTAAAGTGAATAAATAAACTGAACAAGCCAACATATATTTCCCTCTAAATAATAATCAGGCAGCAGAGTCAGACAAACTAAGCTGAATATATGCCCGGGAGTCAAAAATTCCCATAGTTTAATTGCAGTCTTCTTGGACAATTTCCTTTATCTCTTTTGCCTTGCTTTTCAGTTTCTCTTTTTGTTTTTTGTAAGTTATTTCAAAGGGTATAACAGCAGTTTAACACAGTGCCATTGCTCTTCTGGAAGCTGTGTAACGTATTGCCACATAGGTACATTTTTGGTGTATTTTTGGTGCAGCTTCCTTCATCTACATCTTTCCTCAATGTATACCTCTACACAGTAGTAAAACCTGCTTTCACTGAGACAGTGTTCTGCCTCATGGTAGCACCTGGACTATGCTGGCACAACCACTGTCAAGGATCGGGTTGTCACCACGTGCGGTACCATCTAGCCCATTACTGAGGCCATGTGGTGGGGGGATAAATAAGCTACGGTACAGGAAGGACAGGTACCGGCTTACAATTTTCTCAGCCATCACCAGCTGCTGGAATTGGTAAGCACTGGCAGGAAAGCAATTGTTTTGGTGCTGGCTGGTGAGGGAGGAGGCAACTTGATGTTATTGGGACTTTTCCTGGTTCACAAAATCAAAACAGAGAAAGAGTTCTGCTCTAAAATTCACAAATGCTCTTCCTGCAGTCTCTAAACAATGCTGAGGGGAAGGAGGCTGCTTACTGAGTGCTGCTCTTTTCCTTAGGTATTGCATAGAAAATATTAGATTTAAGCAGATTCAGATTGCAGGCTGTAATTCAGACACTTGGTTGTCAGCCTTCACAAAGAGAACTCACTGACTGTGAAGACATAACAAACACAAATGTTGGACAAGTCAAGATCGGGTGCTGAATGTATGAGATACATAAAAGTGTTACACACTGGAACTACATTTTCTTGCCTCATTACAGGACAGATCTCAGGTCAAGAGTTTCAAAATCACCCACTGAAACAGAGTTGCCTTGGCCTTACCTCAGCACCTATTTGAGCAATTTCATTTGCAAAATTGTCAGGGACTCAGCATCTCTGACTGATCCCATTAAATAGGAAAGAAATATGGATGCTCAGTTGAAAGAATCATAATATTTACTACTGATTAGACAGAATGTGAGTTTACATAACCAACTTGCAAATATCAAACTTAATTTTGCAATGTCACAAAAGCAAGCATGTTTAAGGCACTACTCTTTCAACTGGTTATAGTTACTCCACATGAAATCTAACAGTATGATCCTTAAATGCAAAGTGATATACATTTTCTCATCCATAAAATGATTAGCACAGTCGGTTAGAGCATGGTGCTTATAACACCAAGGTTGTGGGTTCAGTCGCTGTATGGGTCATTCCCTTAAGAGCTGGACTTGATGATCCTTGTGGGTTCCTTTCAACTCAGAAGATTCAGTGATTCTGTGATCTAGAAAGGTCTTTGGAGAATATCATTACCGTGCTGGCCCTTGGATGTCTTTCTGAGCACCTGAGCATAACAGAAGTTCTTGCATAAAGGGGTACTAATAGGCAAACTTTGTCAGGCTTTGGAAAGCATTCTTCTTTTATTTCAGTTAGAAATGCACAGATTTATTAAAATGAAAGTGTGATAGAGATCTCATCACATTTTTGTTGTTCAGCAGCTGAACAAGTCCCATGCAAGTGAGTTCAGCATAGTCCACATTGCTTGCACAAGTCTGTCTCTGCTGACAATGTTCCAGCTGTTTCACTAATGCAGTTACTTGGACTTTACTTACATTTCAGATTGCTTCTGGACAAATAGCCCTGAAGCAAGAAGTTCTCTGGCTCCTCACTGACAGTTTGATACAACAAAAGACTGAGCATGCTGAGGCTGAGCCCTGCAAAGTACTTGACCTAAAAGTATGTTTTATTTAGCATGTCAGAGGAGCGAGCCCCATTCACAGTCACCTCTGTAGCAGTGATGAGTGCTAGCTCTTACCTACTCTACAAGAGAGCAATTTCCACTAAAACCAGTGCTAGTTCCTCTTCTGCCACAGACAAAAAACGTGGGAAGTCAAGATCTATGAATAGCACAGATAACAGCAGCCCCCAGAGAACTGAGAATTTCAAATCAGTGGTAGTATTAATATTTGCCTCTGAGTCTACAAGCAAAGAACCCGACCCCAGGAGCACAGTAACACAAACAATCCTGTTCACTGTAAATTAACTTCTTCCTAATTCAGTATCACCCAGCCAGCCCTAAACTGCCACCACAAGCACAAAGGGGTCATATAGATTTGCCTTCCCCTTTGTGGGAAAGTTTATTACAGTACCTTGTATGCCCTTACATGAAGGAAAGATTACTCTCTACAGTCCAGTCCAGATTTTAATAAGTTCTGTGACTAATTTTGTAATATTTACTTTTTTAATATAGTCTGACAAGCCATGTTTTGTTTGCATTTGCATATATTTTCCTTTGGTTGGTAGCATCCTGTGGCCCTTTCTAGGGGCCATAACATGGAGTAAATCCTCCCAAAAAGAAAGGACCTCTCAATCTGCACTTTTAACCACACCAATGAATTGATTTACTATGTGCAGAGCATAGTAGTTTTCTGGAGTAATTTCTTGATCCTGGTGTCATAAGAACACCCACAAAAGCTTTAATCCAGATGCCAGAAATGAAACCCAAATGACTTTCAGTCCTGTGTTTTCATCTGTTTAAAGCAAGATTCTATGAGCCAATGCTAATATGCATTCATAAATTTGCTTGGGTCAAAATTTCATCATCAGTGTTTGTAAACTTCTTCACATCACAAAAGATACTGACTGTCCAAATTATAAAGCATTCATTTATATCCCATCCTTAATTTGCCAATGCCACTGAGCAGTGTAATTATCCAAGATCAAAACTGTTTTGCTTTCTTTGAAAACTGAGCAGGGTGAGAAGTCATTAAAAAAAAAAAAAAATCAGTAATTTAAGGCACACAATGCAGGCAGAACAAAATTGTCTACTTGCAGCATAAACAAATTTTTCATAGCTCTATTAGTATACTTGGAAATAATAAAATATCCCTGACCTGGCTTTTGCCTCTCACTGGTACAACAGGTCATTGAAACATTAGATGTCTTCACAGCTCCCTGTAAAGTGAAGCCTTTAAGCTTTGAAGAGTTCTTTCTTATATATATTCTTGACCTCACGTAGTAAACCAGAACTGTCAATCTCTGTTCCTTCCTAAAATTTTTAATAGAATTAAATGTATAGATATTTTACTACTCATCCATTTCAATAATCATTGAATGGTTCCTCAGGAAGCTATTTATTTGCAGCTTTCATAATGTTTAAACAGAGTAGGACTACAAAAGCCACAAATGGGAGCAAACTTACCTGAGTAATTGATGAGATACAAAAAAATTAGTGAGGTTTCTTGGCCCATTCAAGACAAAAAAGTCATGAGGAATTGAAAATGTAGATAAGTTCTTTGAGTGTCTTCAAAATCAGCAAGTTCTTAATTTATTCACATTATTTTAAAACTAGGAGGTATAGAATGTTCATTTCAGTCTGTACTGCTTATGTAAAACTACCATTGTAGAAAGTAAATGTCACTTCAAGAAACAAGGTGGGAAAAGACCAAACACTCTAAGAGCATAAAATAACAAATTTAGCTGAATTTCTCAAAATTCTGGCTTTCATTCAGGGGAAAAAAAAAGACTCAAAGTTCCCTGACTTTTTCCCCTTTTTTTAAATTTAAATTACTTGTTGCACATTACGGTTGACCAAAAGTTTTCAGCCTCTGGGATGGAAAACAAATCAACATTTAGCAAGCAACACATTGCTTTCTTTCTTGTACAAACTCCTATGCTCTGTGTTATTGAAGTACTTAGCTAAATTATCATGAGCTGCTGTCCAAGACACGGTGGAGAATAGTGTCTTCCTAGTGAGCTAAACTGAATGGCCACCAGAAACCTATTTTCACCACAAGTCGTGGATTTTGCTTCAGCTGCTACTAACCAGTGCTCTAGCTCCTGGTAGTGACACCATGAACTTGGACACTGCTGTTGCTGAGGCACTGTTTAAAAATGTGCCTTTCTGCAGGACCCGCTTTGTAACTCTTCTTTGGCTGGTTCCTCACCCAGTCTCCTCTCAGGGGTTTAAAACCTAATGCAGTCGTCAACAGACAGGCCCACCTGCCTGAAGCAATCAGGCAAAAATCAAGGGAAAAACAGAGTAAGCTGAACTACACAGGGCCCTTTTGGGGAGCAAAAGGGGCAGCCCCAGTGGACAGCTTTTTGTTTGGTTTTCATTAGCGCTATCTTTGCTGATCATGTTTGCAGAGAAAAAAGCACTGAATTCACAGTCATCAGGCTCAGCCTTTTGAGATGAACCCTTTGGCCCACTAAGAGAGACCCAGGCAGTTCAGGGAAAACTGTTGTGTCTTCTCAGGGAAGGGCAAGAGGAATGCTATTCAAACGAGAACTGCTTTTATAATTAATTTAGGTGATTTTTCCCCCCACCCTTTCCTCTTCTCCGCAACAGTAGTTAGTTGCTATTTTCACCACCACCTAATTACTTAGTACTGGTTTGTGGGAGGATTCAGCTTCACACGGCATCCCACACAGGTTGTCATTTTGTCAAGAATTCCTTCATTAACAAGCTGTCAATACCCTGCCAACAGCCACCATTTGGTTTGTTAAGGGACTAGGGGCTCTGAAGTGAAGAGTTGGCTCTGTACCCTTTCCTTTAAAAAAAAAATAAATAAATAAAGCAAGAGGCAGATGTCTGCCAGTCTGTTCCTTTGTGACACATTGCAGCCTTTTCCCTTCTTTTTTTTCTTTTTTTTTTCCCCCTTGCTGAAAGAGCAAGGCAGAAAAGGAGGGAGAGGAAAATCACACAGACTGCGTAGGTTGTAGCTCAAGTTACTGTCTCCCTATCAGGCTGCTTCCTTGTGAAGTTGTCTGCGTGCTTTTGCCCCACGCTGCCTCCCAGCCCCACATGCCCTCCGACCTGCCCCAGCTTCAGCGTGGAAAAGCTCTAAAGGAACACAGGCACCGTTTTACCTGCAACCTTTAAAACAATCATCCTAATGAAATACGAAGACAGCCTGCCCGTCACATAGGTGCTTCCAGAGGAGTTTGTCCTTTCTGACTAATTAACTGGATTAACACAGATGCTGACAGGCTTTGCCAGATCCTCCTATCACTACTCTTTCGAGATACTGATGATTAAGAATGGCTTTGTGCATCTTCCCCCTTGAAAGCCCTACCATATTTGCACAGTCATCTTTTTTTTCTCCTATTAGCTCCCGAGACAAAATCTCAGCTTGATTTCACTGATTAGTTTTTGATTGCTCTGAGCCTACCAGGTAGAGTTTCAAGGTTAGCACAGATGCTGAGAGAATTGGGGCATTTGTCCATTGTCTGGGGCATTTCTGAGAACCTGCTGTTGCAACCAAGTTTCAGCTGTGTCAAGCAGGAATTTAGGTGGGTTGGCACAGATGACAGCAAATTAAAAGGCAGACAGTGGGACAGGGAAGCAAAGAGCAACAGAAGTCTCTGTTGTATCCAGAAACTACAAAAAATAAAGGATTGTTCAGAATGACAGGGGATGAAGTAAGTGTTGTCTCTGGAGGTCTCTCTGGCAGGTTTTTGGTTCTTACAGGCCAGTGAGGCTATCATTATGTTCAGAAGACACTCAAAGGAATTCCGGGCAATCAAAGAAATTTTTTTCCTGCTTTTGTTCCTGTCTAATAATTATCCCTGAAATGTGTGGTAGACCCTCCTGTCAGCTGTAAAATCATGTATGCAAGAGTCATATCTGTACACAGGACACTGATACTTATTTGCCAACAGTCTTATGCACATGTAGCTACCTACAAACACAGGTTTAAAATGCACCCAGATACACATTTCAGCTTATTCAGTTATTATAAAGTTCCAGCTTTTATTTTGAAGAAGTGCAAAGGTATTTATGCCCCTGTTATTCTCAGATACAGAGAATTACAACAAGGATCAATCACAATTATACAAGTTATACAATCACAATTATACAAAAAGGATCTCTGAAAGTTGTGCCACCTAATTTTTGCTTAGCTCATTGATACCTTTTGCACAAAAGTGCGTGGATCATGAAGAAGGCAGCAAAGACCATTTGAGATTCCAGTATGAAAAGCAAGTTCCAGCTACCTCAGATGCAGCTCTGAAGTTGCTTTATAATATTCAAGTGCAGTGTAAACACAGCTATCTGGGTAGGAAAAACTCTCCCCTTATCAGCTGCAAATAGATCCCAAACATAATTTCCACGGAGTCCACATGAGTGGAGTCAGCAAATAAGTAGAAATTAAGAGAAACTGGTTGGATGCAGTACGTATCTTTTATCCTTTCCTCCCATCTTCTTTTCTTTCTTTTGTTCTTTGGTTATTTAAAGAAGTGGTTTTTTCTGTCAGTCGGTACAATACTGGAGAGCGTAAAAGTGGGATAAACAGAACCAGCTGGGAGATGCTTTGATAGCCAGACTGTATGCGCCTTGAAAAACAGGAGAGGGGGAGAGAGAGAGATAGATAGATAGATAGGTATAGATATGCACAACTTCACCTATGCAGACTTTTTAACCTCTTTGGGCCCCTCCAAGCTGTCACCTCCATTGGATTAGCCCAAAGCTGAACACTGGTGATCCCACTGCCCTTCCTGGTGACAGCAGCCATCCAGGTTCAGCCAAAGGCCTCCACATGGGTATTGTCCCAGGAGCCTCCCAGGGTAGGTGTGGCAGAGGTCTCTCTATAGCTCTGAAAACCTGAAACAAGTATCCACTCTGTATTTAACTTATCAGGTCCTCCATTTTCCCTGGGGGTTTCTTCTGAACTTTTTCCGACATTAGAGAAATTATACGTAGGAGCATCCCATGTCATAACCAAGGGATTTTGTCTTTGTCCCTCACAAGGGAAAAGGCCTTTCTAAAAATTGGTTAGCAATTTTGAAATAAAAACTTTAAATAACACATGTAGTCAGAGAAGCCAGAGGAAAACCAGAGGCTTGCATTTCAGAAGGCTTCTCAGCATGCAAATGAGAAAGATTCCTTAGTTGATAAGCATTTACCTGCCTCTACTCTTTGAGGGGAGTGTAAATGTATCCAAGACATCTAATAAATAATGTTTAGAACAGAGTCAAGCTATGTGTTTACAGGGTCCCGAATGACATGTTAGAAGAACTTCAGCAGAAGATACGTCCACATAGTCAGTAGTGCGAAAACTAAAGCAGTGGGAAACAGGATATAGCCTAGAATCCAGCCTCCAGGATGACTATCTACAGCAATTTCCATGAGTTAAATGCAGAAAATAAAACCTGAGACAGGTTAAAAAAGAGGAGCACTGAGCAGCGCTTTCAAAATCCTGTGCTCTGTTACAGACAGAATCACCTACATTTTTAGAGCAGTACTTGAAGGTCTGGCAATATGGTTCCCATATACCTTAATGGGACTCAGGCAGCCAAACCCCTTATGCAGCACTTCAACAATGCTAAAAAGTATGCCAGGCTCTACACCCATCACTGTTATTTGCTGCAGAGCATTAGAAGATCAGCTGGATTTTAAATGTTCCCATTATAAATATGTTTCCTTCAACAACTGAGAAAAGAGGGACCGAGACAGAGAAGTTTCTAGCAGGACCAAGACCCTGGCAGACCACGATGCTGCTGCACAGCAAGTACTACCATCAAACACTAATGTTATTTAAGCATGGGCAGGGCTGGAGATAAAGTAAAATACCTGTTCTTATCTTTCAAAGCACTCTTAGGAATGAGTTGTTCCTTCTGATAGTGGAAGATGTAGCATTACTCCTTCTCCTTTTCAACAATAAAATAAAATAAAATAAAATAAAATAAAATAAAATAAAATAAAATAAAATAAAATATTTTTCATTACAACCTGGATTATTTCAAAGCCTCAAATATAGTGATTTTCATACAAGATTTTTTGAGCTCATTATTTGTGCCTTAAAACAGCGATGCTTCTTAAATATCTGTGTGGACACTGAATGACAACATGCTAAAAATATTTAGAACATCTCAAAACAGTTTCTTTGTACTGCACTGAGCATCCAGTGCCCAGGAATATTTTTGGGTTTTGGTGGAGAAAAAAATCCCAAAAAAATTAGCATAGACTCCTGAAGTGGATGGCTGTTTACTTCTTCTTGCAGGTTTTCTGGTTTGTGAAAACCCCTTCTTTCTGACTAGGATGCCAGCCATCTTGAACCACATTTTCAAAACTAGAGAAGAGCAAACTCTTCTACTAAGGCAAATCTGCCCCCATGAGCTTTAATAAAGCAGTGCCAGTTTATGTTGATTTTAATTGTGGGCTCAAGGGTCTTATTTCATTCATATCTGTATTTGTACAGTATCTGTCTAAATGGCAATACAACAAAATCCTCTTAACAAACTTAGCCCAGGACAAAGAAGCGGAATTATCTTTCAGGTTTAAACATTTGCTGCATTTAAAATGTTTTTAAAACAAATCGTAAATATGAAAGATTTCAAGAGTTAGCCTAGTTTCTGAGAAGAGCAGTTAAACAATGACTCTGATGAGATTTGAAGTCTACATAATTAAGTTTCATATACGTGATCCTGGAGTTAATTTTTTATGCACCCTAATGCTTCTGTAGAGTGCTTCATTTTCTATTGGCTAGCTGCAATGCTTTAGCTGCACTCTTTTTTTGCTTACACAATAATAAAATGTACTGTATCTATGAAAGCAAGACCCTGTCCTGGCACTGGTTCTGAAGCAGCTTTTTTATTCACTGTACCAGTTGTATTGGTCTCCAGAACCACCCCACACAGAGGTTTGGATTAGGAATCAAGAACACATCAATACACAAGAACTAAAATGCTTTAAGAGTCCGAGAGAAGTATTTACAAGATCAGCTTCAGCCAAGGGAAGTGTGTCTTCCTCATTTCCCTCTAGAAGACAGAGGCAGACTTCTTTGAGAGTGGCTCATGTCAGCTAAATCTCGGTGTCTCCCTCAGTTGCCTTAAATCTTTGAGAGGTTTCAGTGTCAGCACTATCAAGTCTAAGCAGCTTAGGGACAACTCTAGATGCTTGCATTCTCCAAAATTACAGATAAATGCCTCAGAAGATTGCTAAATGTCTCTGACCAGTTTAGTGTCTCCCTGCAATTGATCCCAATGGTTTCAGTCCTCTCTTTGCACATATGCCAGACTTTCTTTTCAGTCTTTTTCAGACCAGAACATTTACAGTATAATCTGGAAAAGTAGATAACTTAGACAGCAAGTCAGATACCAGGTTTCTACACTTGAAACAATTTAAAGTGAAGTAAGAGCTTAATTAAGTTATGACTTAGAGGTTAAGGTAACTAGCTTTGCACTTCTAAAACAACTTTTACTAATGGCAAATCATTGTCTTTAGTTACATAAATACTTTTAAATAGTGCTCCTCGTCCAGAAAAGAATTTACAGCAAAAGAGGCAATGTGTGGTACTTAGACATCAGTATGTGGACACCATTATCCAAAGAGGGAATCTAGACAGAGGGGAAACAGCCATAGGAAATCCAAATGATAAAAATTTAGCGCCCAAGGAATGCTTCAACAGCTAAACTGAGGGGACAAGACCTGAGATTCCGTATCATTTTTCCGTAGAACAAACCAAACAAAAGGAGACTTAACAGTTACCACCCTTACCTCTCTTCTTCCCTTCATTTATATATTGTGCAAAAGTACAGCCATCCTAGGTCCTAGCACTGGGCTAGGTCCTTCTCACTGCAATTCTCTTATAACAATGTGTTTCCTACTTTGTCTCCCTCAAACCCTGGTGTGCACCCAAGCTGCTCTGCAGGGACGGCTGCTCAGCCACCTGCAAGGCTTCTCCCTTGAGTCAGCTCTGGTGTGACCACAGAATTATGTGAGATTCGACATATGGAAAACAGAGTGGGATCACAGTACTTTTAGACCAGATCTAGAGGTACAAATCAGCATGTGGCTGGACATTTAGGAGCCTGCTGACATAAAATACCCACTGATATTTCAGCGTTTGGGGTGATTTTAAACCCCAGATGACTTCCATCTACATTTTCAGGCACCTAGGTCTTGTTGTGATGTAAGCCTTCTTTTGAAACAAGGACTTCAGAGAGGAATAGAACTCAACCAGAATTTATTTTGTCTAACTGGGCATTGACATAAATACATACTCGTGATATTTTATGAAATGCACACACGCACACACACACAAACACACACACATATATATAAAATTTGTACATACACATGTGCACCCAGAGGCTTGCAAGACATCAGGTGTCATTTTCAGTGTCCCTAAGGCTACAAACACATAGGAGAAGGGAACTGCAGATCACGTGTTGGCAGTTACCCACGCACACAGACAGACTGTGCTGACAGGCTGAAAGAAGAGACAACATGGCACACAGGAGAGCAGGAATGTGAAACATGAGAAATTCAGTCCAGGTTCGGTCACAGGAAAGCCCACAGATTTCAGCACAGGGCCAGCACGCTGGCAAAGGCTGCATCATTGATCTGCCACTTTTTGAAGCCAGGGCATCTTGGTTTATCAAAGAAATACACAGCATGTGTGGTTTATATCCTTTGGGCTCCTGAAGATAAAAGACTCCCAAAACAAAAACTTTTGAATTCCCATGCTTTGTATTGGAAACCTAATCATGACTGTGGGACTGTAAATTGTACTGAATTTCACTGCTACATGCTGAGCCAAAGTCTGTCCTCATAAGTCTATAGCTTAGTTGGCTTTCATCTCAAGGTTAGTTTTTCAAGATGAAAACCTTTCTCCAACACTAGCAAATGGATCCCATCTTATCAGTTGCCAAATTGATGATGTCTTCCTGTTTAAATACCATTATTTCAGTTTAATTATTTAATCCAATCTTATTGCCATGGCTATTAACTGTTTACCAGCAAAGGCTGTTTTCATTTTTCTTTTTAGATGACATAATGCTGCTTGAGAAAATACAGTTTGCAGCTACTGATATATATATGTGTGTGTGTGCGTGTGTGTTATAATCCATGATTCTTAAACAGAACAGGCTCCTCTCAGCTCCCTGATGAATATCATTAGCTGTGGTCAAAATACTGGTCTGGAGTTTGGCTGTCCACTTCTGGTACATTGCACTACTCTATCACACAGATTTGTAGCTAGGCAAACTCAGCAAAAATATGCACAAATAATAGACAACACAGAAGTTTTGCAACCATTTACACTGTTTAGAAGTATTTTGTACTTACCCTCCATATTTGCAAATGACTACAAGCAATTGAGAATCAAGATATTTATCTTGGTGATTGATGTTGATGAAAAAGAAATTAAATTTTAGTCATCTGTTAAAAAACTGTTCATCCTTGGTAAGTGTGTGAATGCATTCTTTCAAGGCTACTCCGAGGAAAAGAACAATAGCTTAAAGCTTCACTGCTCCAACTGTTCTGTCATTCCTACAACTAGCAACTGTTGAGATTGAAAACTGTCATCTGGAAGTTTTTCCTGCAAAAAAAGAGATTGTGTCAAGAACAAGATTTGGCTAAGAAATGCTATTTCAGCAGTTTCTCTTCTTTTTTTTTTTTTTTCCACAGGATATCTTATATAAAATTAAATAAGCCTTCTGGTTTCAGTGGGTTTCAAGATTCTCATGACTTTTCATTCTATTTTCTACTTTTGTAACTATAATCATTTGAGCGAACAGAAATGACTTTTTTCCATCTTCTGGATCATCAGAGAGTTCAGCAATACTGAAAAGACAGAGTAACAAAAGGAGAAATAAATTTTTAAAATTCAGTCAATAATCTAACTTTCAAAAACTTGCATCCCATAGCTGGAAGGAGTAAACATTTTAAAAAGCAAAAGAGAGATAAAAAGTAAAAAATCTTAAAAACTGTTCTTATTGTTAGTCTCAGTGACAGAAAGAGTGGGGAGCAATTATTATAAAAATTGGTGAATAACATAATTCAAAACAAATTTTAAAAATATAAGTAAGGAAACATTTTATCTTTAAACCTGAATGTGAGATTCTTAATATGAATATAATATTTCTTCAAATTTAGTTTCTACATCAACTCTAACATTTAACCACGCAATTAGAACTTGTCCATACCTACCTCATAGTCACGCTGTTAAGGTATTCAGATTTGTAACACTACAATAAAATAAGGACTTACAGTTTCTTGTCTATTATAAGGGGAATCATGATGATGTAGTGGTTTTGTGTGAATTAGGACTGCAGAATATGCCTTAAAATTAAGAAAAGGATGTATTTTAATTCAGTTTTCAAAAGGACTGATTATTAATATGTTTCCTCCTTAGAGATCTCTTTATGCCTAGAATTTCTTCGATTTGGCACATCCATGGAATACTAATGATAGTTATTTCTTCATAAGCAAGGATAGATAAACTCAAGCACTTCATTATTTACCCTGTACTCCCAAATCCTTTTGCAAGCTGTGACTCACCACTGTACCTTCAGTGATATTTCACAATCCTAAATTGAGAGAATTCTATTTATTTCTATGAATATAATCTCCAGTTCTGATAGGTATGTCCATATCAGATGTTATCGCCTTGTTTTTGGTGATGTCAGTGACGCAAGAAAGTGGTTTTACATGATGGAAACAGCTCTTTAATCATTTATGAAAACCATGCAGTTCAACTGCTGACTGCATGACTACAATGGCTAAATGCAACAGCGGGCTGTTGGAAAACAAGGCTTCCTAAATATACAATGGAAAATTCTGTCTCTGACAATCTCCTGAGGATTCCACTGCATTTGTAGTGGACAGCCAGTCTCACCTAGGAAACTACAAGCTAAAGTGCTTTGTCTGGGTAAAATTTGGTTAAACAAAGCTACCTTTGTAAAGAGGAGAGTGTCTGTGGCAGATTCACAGACAAAGCGCCTGATGGGGAGCAAGAAGGAAGACCTTGCTGAAGAGTATGAAGTAGGCAGTCTTTTCCTCTTTTCCCAGAGTGAATGATTTCAAGTAATGAGGATTTACATGAAGACTTTTTCTTACCTCACAACCCCATTTTCTTAAGCAGATAAGGTTTGCTTCAGTTTAGCTATGAAATCTGTCTATCACTGACAAATCCATTTGCTTCTCCTGGGAAGGAAATGGGATCAGCCCCCACCAAAAAGGTTGTGACTGAATCTGGGGTGCAATAACTAGGACCCAGATATAGGGGAAGAAATATGAAATCTGTGGAAACAGGAAAGAAAGGAAGAAAAAAGCAACCAAAAATATAGAGTAGAGATCACCCTGCCCTGCAGCCATACATAGCCATGACAGCAGTTGTCTGAAATCAGGGAAAAAGGTTTTGCTCATCCCTGTTCTAGTCAAATCCAGAAACAAAATGAAACAAAATAAGTCCTCGGGCATCTCCTGTTAAGGGGTTGCAGGTTTTTTCCCCAGCTGATTTAGCAAGTAGCACTCAGTTAAAAATCCATTTTGCACTCAGCTAAAACTTGAAATAAATACGCACTGGGCTACACTAAGACTGACGTGAGACATAAATGAGACATTCACTTGAAGAGCCCTGAGAGCATCACTGGCCTTAGCCTCTTGTGACCTGCAGCACTCTAAGTCTACCTGCTGACCATTAGTACTGGTCTCTTATCACATCCTTTTTAGCAGGCACTACTGCAGATTTAAGAACAATGAACTGTTTCTCCTTGCCTTGAGGTTTTTGGTGTTTTAATGTGTCATACCCCTTTTTATCCCCCAAGAAATAAAAACTTTTAGCTAGAAAATCTTTTCTCTTGGATTAGATGCAGTTGTTGATGACAGAAATAATACAACTTTTAGATTAACAATATTTTTCAAAGAGTGAATCAGATGACTGATATCTTCATTTAATAGCCTCTGCTAGCTTCTTTTGCTTATGAGAGGACATAATTTGCCTCTCTCTCATTTTATTTTTGGGAAGTTTAGCAGCGCAAGAATGCTCCCTTAGGATCACAACGCAAAGTTGGAAACTAGAGATGCAGAAGGAGTATTTGTTAAAAAGTATATAATTGCAAGTGCCAGTTTCTTCTATAAAAAGGAAGCTGAGAAGCATGCTATGAATGTTCATTTGCAAAGTCTCAAGCTGTGACTGCGTAGCTGTGAATCTCATTCCGCTATTGTCAAAGCACTGCATTGGTAATTGGCAAGAATGGATGGCTGGCCACAGACAAAGTAACAAAAGTTACAAGATCAGCAGCAACTAAATATACTTGCTTCTTCTCCAAAGTGTATAATCTCCTTTTACTCTTTTTCCTCTGAGAGCTGCATGATAGGTGATGAAGTATGAAGTTGGGGAATAAAGGGAAAGTGCAATCCCCATGACTCAAAGCTGGAATCCAAGCCCTCCGCTTGTTTTCCCCTCCTCTCTGCCCTGGAGCAGACCGTAGTGCTGCGAGAGGGGCAGAAGTGACAACAGCATCCAGCGAGAGTTCATCAGGGTTACTCACCAAACCCTCCAGGGACCACCAGGTGCCCGGGCGTATTAAACCACACACTTTTATCTGCAGCTCATTCTCCCCAGGGGAATAGCATCACCAGCTGGGAGAGGGAATGCGGAAGGAAGTTCTTATTAATACCATGTGTCACAGTAGGACGTAAAGTGACACGACACACAACGTGATGGAATACAACTTGGTATAACACCAGCTATCTAAGCGGTAGGAATTTCACCTCAGCAGCAACCTAGACTGAATTGTCTGCCATAAATCCCTGTAATGCAGGAAAGATGCCATAAAAAGATTGTGCCTCTTTTTCTGCAACAGCTGTGAATAATTTGACATTTAGGCAATAGTGTAATAAAAATAATAAATAATAATTTAGCCAGAGCCTGTTGGATCCTTTAATAGATGCAACACTTGAGCTGCTGGAGTCTCTTGAGTATTTCTGAAATGTTATCGGAAAACACAGGAAAAGAAGATCCCATTGGTAGCTCTGAATGTCCCCTAATGATTCCCTATCCAGATAATTTGCTTAGACTCATCACCTTTACTATCATAAATCAAACCTTGATGTGATTTTAGGTCCCTTAGCTACCCACACAGAAAAGATATTTTATTAGATTGTTTTCTGTTGCCTTTTATCCTCTCCTGTTCCAAGAAGTTTGGTAAATATCAAGGCAAGTTTTGAAATTATAGGGAATTTGAAAGTGTTTGTGTTGGGGGTTTTTTGGCTCAGTTTTGTCCTTTAGTTTGACAGAGTCTCTGAAGGAACATTTTTACCATTTGGTGGAGGAGGAGGACCTGATTTTGTGGTGTATGAAGACTGAGAGAGTTGGACGGAGGCTTAAGATTTACAAAAATGGTTTCTCTAGAATAAAATGAGGAAATTTTGAATTTAATTTCTGGTTGTTTTACACAAAATTAACTTTCAAAGACATGGGTTGTGCCACTCCAGCTGTGGTTCTGGAACAGTAAATTGGTTGGTTGCAACATGACTGGGTGAGAAGAAAGTCGCCACAAAAAGTTATGTAGAAGTACATCTCAGAATACTCCAACCTAAAATGGGTGCTTCTAAAAGAAGTAGGAAGCAGGAGTATTCAAAATATGAAAGAAATTTCATTATGCGAGGAAATGTGGATATTTCAAACTTTGCTTTATTTGGAACATGCCAAAACCAAAACTAGTTTAAGCCATCAATGAATGAAAATTATATATCCATGCTCCAAAAAAAAAGGCTTTGCCTCAAAGTTGAAAGTCTGCACCTTTACTTTAGCCCTTCTAAACTCTCTAATACCACCAAAAAAAAGTGTCGTGCAAAACCACTCTTTTCACCTGATTGTTTTTCTTTCTGATGGAAAACTAAACTAAACCAAAGTAAAATCCCTACACAAATGGCTGAGGTTCCATTTTAACATCAGAACCACATCTCCCAGTGGATTACACTCACTGCCAGGACCTTGTGACTCGCAGTATTGGTGTGGCCATATGGAGGGCAATATGGCAGGAGCAGGGACTTCTAGTTAGGAAAGGGGCCAAGAGGTGTTTTGAGAAGGGTTGCAGGAACAGGGAGACATGCAAGGGGCTGTGCAAAAGACTAAGGAAGCACTGATTAAAAGGGCTGTCATGGGGAAAGGACTAGAAATTGAAGTGATTGTTGTAGGCAGACTGGGAGGGATGCACAAATGAAGCAGAAGATGGAAAAACTTGGGAAAGGTGCTGGATTTAAAGAACAGGCGTATGGCATGATTCTGACAGGGGAATATTTGCTACAAATTGAAGTGTCAGGATCAAAACAATTAGTTACTAAGGTGGTCTTAAAGCTCCATTTTCTTCAGCGTAGTGAATGTCAGAATATTTTCAAAGACTTTAATTTTCAAGTTGTGTGATCAGACAAGACTGAATTTTGTCCATAAGGGGAATGGGCTAAACCTGAAGCTGAATAGCAAGAAGTCCTATGGAAAAAAAAGGGGACATTTTCCTTCATTCGTCTGAACTGGAGGTAAATGAGCCATCTGGAACTGAGAAGAGAAGGATGAACAGCATCTCTGAAGAGAATGTGGAAGCAACAGCCTCTCTGAGCACTGCTTTCCAACATGGAACTCAGCCTGGCCTGAGCGGTCCTGTGAGGACAGCAGCAGGTGAGGCAGAGATGTGGTGAATAAGCGTGAGTGAGAGAAAGATTGACAAATGTTTTTCAGCTTTGACAAAGTAAGCTTGAGCACGTGTTGTTCTCTGCCCAAGAAGGATGCCGTGGGGCAGAGCCCCTACCCAAGCAGTGCACTCAGCCAGTCGACCAAGAAATGCTGATTTGCTTTAGAAAGACTGTTTTGCTTTGAAAAAACTACCACTGGCTGTCTCTGCTCCCCATGAAGAGCTAAGTCCTCATTTCAGAACAGCTCCAGGCAGTTCTATGAGGGCGGGCAAGGGGCACAGGGGTCCAGGAGCAGGCCTTGCACATGGTGCAGCCCCAAAAACCCACCCATGCTACTCAGCAAATTCCAGCTGCATCTGAATTAAGAAGTACTCATGAGTCCATGCCTCAAGTCTCTCAAGGTANAGACTGTTTTGCTTTGAAAAAACTACCACTGGCTGTCTCTGCTCCCCATGAAGAGCTAAGTCCTCATTTCAGAACAGCTCCAGGCAGTTCTATGAGGGCGGGCAAGGGGCACAGGGGTCCAGGAGCAGGCCTTGCACATGGTGCAGCCCCAAAAACCCACCCATGCTACTCAGCAAATTCCAGCTGCATCTGAATTAAGAAGTACTCATGAGTCCATGCCTCAAGTCTCTCAAGGTACCAGACCCCAGGACCTGCTCTAAGTACAAAATGACTCCTCTGCACAACAAACACAGAGGCATCCTCCATGTGGCCCAGCAGGATGGAGATGGATGCAAACCTGCCCCTTACCCCTGAACACATCTGGTGTGTGGTGTGGTGCAGGAAATTTGGAGGGCTCTCAACTAACCCTGCTAAAAATACATGCTCATATACCCTCTATGGATCAGCCATTCCTTTCTTCCTCCTCTGCAACAGTCTGTTTAACCAGTTCATGGCCTCCTTGGCAGCACTGCCAGTCCTGACAACGGCTTGGGAGGAAGCCCTGGGAATATCATCTACATCACAGCTCATCATTGTCTCCTTCTTCCCCCATTTCTCCCCACCAAACAAGTGTTCTTTCCTAAAGCCTTTCTGTTGCTTTTTGGCTTGATTTTCCAATAATTACCCTTGCTTTGTTGCACTGAACTCATCCATTCAAAGACAAAACCCCCATATAGTTAAACAGTAATTATGGAAAAGGCCAGGGCACATGGACCTACACCCACTGCAGCACAGTGATAAAACACTTCTGTCCCAGATCCATACGTGCTGCACAGTCTATTTTGAGCAGTCTCCTGATAATTTTGTGAGTTTTACAGGGCAACATAAGGTTAGGCAGGCCTTTTGTAGATCACGGTGAGTAGCAGCAAGTAGTTGCTGACAGAGAGAAAAGGCTGCATCTCTTCAGCACTAATGTCTGGACACTGCAGAACACGTCTCTTTTAAACGAGAAATATCAGTAAGGGAAAGTCTAACAGCATTTGGAAAGAGCTGGGAAACAGATATTGGGGGATTTTATTGCAATTCTTTGCCTATTATAGATGTGCGTTTTTCTTTGCTGTCTAACTGCTGTCTGGGGCTCCGTTTTGGGAGCTGCATAGAGCAAGACAAAGCTGAGGAGCTGACAAATGGGCAAGCAGGCTGGCACAGAGCATAGCAGTAACAAACCCTCCCCCAGCAGCTGCTCCCCCTGGACCAGCCACTTCTTTCATCATTGTCCCACAGTGATGCTTCACTGAGCTCATCATACGGGATAATCTGGTTACATTGGCTTACCTCAGATACCCACCTCCATCAGAGCCCATGGCACAACTACACACATCTTCCCTTGTGTTACCCTGTGAGCAGTATCAAAACACAAGGATTCATTCCTTTAACTCAATTTCTACTTTCTCTCCCTTCAGTAAGTACATGCATGCTGTTAATAATGTTTCCTTAGTCCTCTACCAGGACTTGGTCCTTCTTTTTTTCCCTTTAAAGCAGAAAAAAAAATGATACTATTGGAGCTGGTTTCATTTCACTTTCAGAAAAGCAAAGCATGCTGCAGCAAATATATGCAGTTGGACTTGTGTGGCTGGAACTCCCACACACAGAGATCGTTTCTCCTGGGAACTGAAACACTTTTACCAAGTGTTGGGTGACAAAATGCATTAGTATGTTCCTTATATAGAAACGCCATATACCACTGCGTTTTAAGCATAATTGGGTAGGAATGTTTTAAGATGAGCTCTAGAAAGTTGGACTCAGATGAGTGAGCATTAATTGTTCCCAAGGAAAGGACTGAGATGAGATTTGGCTCCTGTGTTATGTTCTAGCGGATATGTAGCAGGCAGCTTGTATTCGCTTTGGGAAGTTTGGCATATTCCACTGCAAGTGATTTGATAGAAAAACACATGTATCCTGCATAAACATCAAGAAAATCTGTATTTCATGAAAGCAAGGTTGCATGTGCACATACACAGAGAAGAAAGGAGGAAAAAAGAGGCAGTGCTGCAACTGTACTTACAATCAAGCTGCAGGTGAACCTGAGACAGATAACTGCTCACCAGAAGTCATCTTCGCCCCCTAAATTAACATGTCTAGATCCCCTCACCTACTGAGGAAACAAGAGAAATGTCTCACAGGACAGTGGATGTGTGTACCACTTGACAAGAAGATGCCCTGTGCTCCCATAAAAAATTCATGTAACAACCACATTGTTTTACAGGTCAGAGGCAAAAGACTTGGAGGTACATCTTTAGTTTTGGATTGTGATTTTTTTTTTTCTTTTTTCACCTTTGGATTGCCCTTTAAAACAATAAAGCATTTAATTCCCAGTGCTTCTAATTGCAATGAAAACCTAACAGCGTTAGTTTCTTGAGCCCAATCCTGCAAATGGCTCTGGAAGCAGCCTTGTAAAAATCCAGGGTAACAGCATTACCGGAATGTGGAGCTGGGCTCTGAGCAGGTAAGGGGATGCTAGAAATTACTCGTGCCAGGAAATTGGCATTTATAAAGCTTGACCTGTCCTGTGTGAAATGAAGAGGCTTGTGAAAGCTAAATCAGTCTTCAAGGAATAGCACTAGTATCAGTTCATCATTCCAGCTCTGCAATAGCCAGACGTGGAAGACTTAGTACCTTAATAGCTTGTTTATGGGTCAGCCTGGGCTCCTGTGCCTTGCACGCATGGCCTCGGTCTGCAGTCTTGCAAGGAAACATCCCAGTCTTTGTTCAGTTTGCTTTTCCTACCCATAAAAGAGGTTTCTGGAGAGGCTTTGGAAAAACACAGCAGCAGGAGAAAGAAGCAGAATGATTTTTGGACTTGCCTTTCTAGAAACACGTCTCCCTGCTACCTGCACTCATGCTTTGACAGCAAAACTCCTCTGGAACCACTGATGTGTTCTTCTCTTTTGTGAGGTGTCAGGGAGATCTGGACATAAAATCCAGGGCATGACTGTGCATTAAGCAGCACCATTTTCACCTCTCTCTAGCTCTCTGTACTGCAGCAAATTCTTTCTTCATCATTGCTTTAAGTTAAAGGCAAAACTCCTTAACTATTTCTCCTGACATTTGGGTTTAAAAGATTTTTTTCTAAACATCTATTGCTATATATGCTTCACTTTTCTGTTTTGTTCCCTTTCTCCCAATTATTTTGAAAAGATTTGCCATGGCCACATTCGCTTTATGTTTCTGACATTTTGGGATTTCAAACTTGAAAATATGTCTCAAATAGCAGCATGAGTTTCAGACAATGAAATCATTAGCTTGAAAGAAAGAGCCTAAGCTGTCCATCAGCAGTAACGTTGACTGTGTGACAGAATGCATAGAGCTTGTTATTCAGGAAAGAAATTTTTTTTTTTTTTTTGAGTGCTGGAAATTACCAGAATGGCCAGAATAGCATTTATTAAAAACATAAGAAAAGGGATTAATAAACTCTAGTTGTTGGAGTATTCTGAGTACAGTGATGGGCCAGTGAAATGTTTTCAGTGTTCTGATCAAGAACTATGTAAGGTATTCAGGGTGTAAAGGTAACCCAGCTCAGGGGATATTTGTCCAAGAAAGTATTTAGTTTGGAGACAGTATTTCTGAAAGACTGGTTGGTGTTATAATTGCTTCAAGCTTCTAGTCATTTTATGGCTTAAGTGAAATTACTCCTTCAGAGGAAAATATTGGTTTCTTTTATATCTATATGTAATTTAAGAACAGGTAAAATTGAGCATCAAATAAAAATTTAACACAATTAGATTCTGATCCACAGCAGTATTCAAACCTAACTTTTTTTATCTGAGCAATTTCATTATCTCCATTGGCAGAGCTGTCTCAGCTGAGTTCTTTATGCTACCTACAACCATGTACTACTATTCCACACCAAAACAGATTATTAATATCATACTATGAAAAAGAAAAGAAGCTTTATTTTTATGCAATTAAAAAAATCTGAAATAATGAAAATGCTCCTGACTATGAATCTACACAGAATTGCTACAGCAGGGGAGAGCATCTCAATCTGTGCTGCTGCAGTAAAGAACAATCAGAGTAGTGCTTTACCTTCTCGTCTAAGGTTAGAGACAGTTGTCATTACCTCATCCTCCTTCATTTCATGTAATTCTCCTTCAGGAGAAGAAGAAAGGATGGCTGGCATACCTGTTGCTCAAAATTGACAGGTGTCTTTGCTATTATTACAAGCTTAATCATAATTCAGTTCCTCACAGTGCGACTGTGTCTTATGCTGGATCTACTGAAGCTGCAGATACATTGAAAGAAAGCAGGAAAAAATACCAATTATGTTTTGCAGATCAGTTGATGTCAATAAATATTCAGATTTTTTTTTTTTTTTTTTTTTTTAAGGCTGAGCCTACTTAATTTATGTTTTTATTAAATGCCAGAAGCAGAGGACAGTCTGAGTGTAAAATATTGCAAACTGGGAAAAAAGGTGACTCGGCTGTATGGTCAGTTTCCTCAAGCCACTCATTATTAGCCCTGTGCTCTCTGTGACCTTTCGTAGCCCTCTGCTGAGCAGAGACGTGACTATAACAGGAGGTCAGATGCTTCTTCATCACTCTCAGTCTCCACTCGAATGCTTATTTTTGGCTGTAGAATGAGACAATTTGGGAGGGAAGAATCTTTCTTTTAGAAAGCAATCATTAAGGAAAAATTAGGTAGGCTACACCGTTGTGAAGGGCATAAGGATCTGGATAACTATAGTACTGTCTCTTGGCAGCTGAGACAGTGTATCTGCTTTTAAATTTGCCTGCTGCAGATTTTTAAAGCTATGATTACAAAATCTCAGGTACAGGGGAACAGAGGATGCTCCACGGGGACCTAATGGTCTTTTGAGAAATATGCTGAGGGGATACAGCCCCCTTTAAAATAGGTTTTTACCAACATATGGTCACATTTCATATGCCACAACCCCACTCTTTTGGGAATGACTTTGCAGAATGGAAAACTGTGTTTTGTACTCATACACAGAGACAAACAAACATGGTAGGTGTACTGGGATGGCTGCCCTCCTTCCTGAGCAGTAATGTCTCTTACTGCCTGATACAGCCAGCCCTGCTGCTCTTCTGTGTCAGCACATGAAGTATCTTTGTGATAAAGACTCTCTTTTTCTTGTTCTTCTACATGGTAGCCAGCCCTCTGCTAGGATGTGAGGTGATGCAAACCCTTATGTTTTCCATATCTGATGGGAATGCATCCACAGCCTTGGTGCAATCATGCACAGGTCTGACATGCTGAATTATGGATGAATTATTTCAAGTCAAGAGGGGAAGGCATTGCAGATCTTCTAGGAAGGACTGTGACTGGCAGGAAGCCACTGGATTTGTAAACTGGATAGGGTCCACAGGCTGGAGGTATATCCTCGTGACACTAAGCATGCAGGCAGAAAGCTTTAAAGCAACTTAGTGAAACAGTGAATGACATCATCAAATAACTCTCAAGATTTATCGAAAGCATTTGTCATTTTTAGAATAAAAAGAAGAGATTTGCACATTACTGGCCAAAGTGAGTAAACTATTCCTGGCATCCTGCCCTTCCCTTTTCTTACTGCATTCATCTCCTTTGTCTTCTATTTGACTAAGTCCACAATTACATCTTCCTGTTAAAATGGGAATAAGATAGCAGTTTCCAGTGAATTTAGTAGGTGCTTAGAAAGAACTTTGGAGCAAAAACAAGATCAGGATTTGGAAAGAACTGCAAATAAATTTATCCTGGCACGTTACTCCAACTGCTTTCCACTGAGAAACGGTCACTTTCCCATAGTCCTTCTTGCACTATTCAAGGCAATGCTTGCAAAGGATAACTGCTAAATTCATCTCGAGTTTGTAAAGCTTAACTATGTGTCTTGATACTACTCCTCCCTAAAAGTCTATGTGGTAGCTTTATACTGACTATGAAAGGAAAAGTCACTTAAGGCAAACTGGATGGGGAGCAGCAGAATAAAATGCACATATATGGCTTAGCTGCGTTTTTTTTACCACGATCATCTCTTGTTGCTATGGAGAGACAGGTTTTATATATGTGCCAGCAAAATCGAGTTATTCAGTGCCAAGGTACCAACTATTGCAGAGATTTCAAGGGTGAGTGGTAGAAGTTTCTCTCCTAAATGGGGGATTTTGAAGGACAGAGGACATTCATCTCCATTTGTCAATTAAAGGTTTGCTCAGCCATTTGAAACCACTAGATTTTTTGGCACACCTAACATAATTAACTCCTCCTGGAGTAATTATAATGAAGTCAACACAACACAGAACTCTCACATTTATGATATAAGGTAGCTATTGTGGTGCTAATTTTTTTTAATTTGATAACATATTCCAGCAGATGCCAAATGTTAGGGCTTGTCTTTCCTCTCTTTTGGCACTGTCCAAGAAAACAAAAACAAACCTAGAAAAAAAAAAAAAAGAGCCAAAAGGCAACATGGAAGACTACCAGGGGAAAACAAGTGAAAAGCAGTAAAAGACTACCTAACAAAAGTTAAAGTCAGAGTATTCAAAATCCACTGACCACATCCTCTGATCTGATGAAATTTTATGTGGCATTTCTTAAAATGTGGTTTTCAGCCTTAAGGTTAATATTTTCAAACGTCCTTCACACCTTCAGAATAGAAGAGGTTATTTCTGAAAAAAAATCTTCTTCAGAGAGATACACAGTGCAGAAATAAAAAATAAATTTTAAAAGACCTTAAGTGCTACTAGCTCCCCAAGAGTTATGGTAGCTGGCAACCCTCCTGCAACAATAGCTGTTAAAAATGAAGCACCTGGAAAACACCATCAACAGAAACAAAATGTGGTGTTAACACAGATCCAGCATCAAGTATTCCCCAGATTTCATGAGGCTGGCAAGAAATGGACTCAGGCGCACTGGAGAAAAGAGACTGCCAGAAGTGCACAAAGCTGTTTTGTAGGCAGTGTTAATTTAAAAGATGTTAGCAAAAGCAAAGAATAGCACATTTTACCTTTTTCTCTGGCTCAACCTAAAATGCAGATCTATTCTTATCCACATTTGCGTTTATCAATACTCCTCTGATTTGGGATCAGTTAGCAAAATGCTTTTGACAATGGGCACAAGGAATGTTGTTCAGCATTTCAGCAAGCAGCACGGTGATCAAATCTCCTGCCAGAGTCCAGCTCCAACAAAGCCACACAGTTCACAGCCTTCTGTCTTCCAACACTGCATCTTGTGATGCCATCTGCTATCAGCCTGAGCCACACCACAGCTTGCTAAAAGCTTGTGCTGGCCCAATGAGCATACCTAGAGCTGTCTAGAATGCAGAAGAAATCCTACCAAGCATGTAACACTGTTCATTAAGCACAAAGAAGTTCAGCCACCTGCATCCTATCCACTAAGGCTCCACCAAGGCCCTTGGAAGTCTGAGTGGCTGGGGTGAAGAACTGCTTGTTTCACCAGGAGAGTTGAAATATCCACAGCAGTTCTTTGCTTATCGAAACCAAAATTCACCTTTTTTTTTCCCCCCTATATTTTATCTTGTTCTCTCTTCTCTGCTCATTTTCTCCAGAGCAAACACCCCTCCCGGGGAAGAGCTGCTATCACCAGAAGAAAGCAGGGAGCAATTGACAACAAAGGAAGCTGTGGTCATTCCCATTTTGCAGGAAAGATGGCAATCACCATTTTGGTTAATACCAAGGCTGAACCAAGACATTTAAATATAAAAGCTTGATTTGAAACAAAGACACACCTGAAAACAGATCTAGGAGCCTGAAGTATGCTCTTGAAAGACACCAGATTAAAGAGGTATATTTTCCTTATCAGTTTGTCCTACTGAGTTAAATATACCTGTTGTTTTCTGACATTCATGTGAGCTGTCATCTCAGACATGTATTTCAGTAGAATTACTAGTTCAATATTCAGAGCTGCTTTACTATAGTGTGCATCTGAATGCATACTTGAATTCTAAAAAGGTAAACATTTAATAAAAAAATCTTCACCGTAAGAAGTAGAATGACAGCAAACAAAAAAAGCAAGAATCAAATCCCAGAGCTGTTCTCATAAAACCCCTCAAGTTCTATAATGACCTGGTGGGCGATCAGTGCTGACGTGACACGCCTTTGACAGCTCAGTCTAGTTCCTGCTGGACCACACTACTTCAAGTAGATTTCCACTCCCTCCACAGCTGTAGCTTCCCGTCTTCGAGCAACTGCCGCAACTCCTGCACTCCCAGCACCACCCCAGTGTATCTGTCTAGATCCCTGCACCACAGTGCAGAGGTCCACAGTCCTCTGGCCGCCCGGGAGCTGCTTCCCACCCTCAGCCCCACAGCACTATGAGGACTACCTGAAGGCACAGGGAAGAGGGCATTGTAGCTGCTCTGCTCTGGAGGTACATCCACAGCATGTGGACAATCCCGCAACGGGAAATAAAGCGCAAGTGCAGGGCATACAGCAAAGATTGTCTAGCTCAGACAGAAATTATGGGCTGGATGCAGGAATCAGTGGGTGAAATCCTATGTTCTGTGTTATGCAGGAGCTCAGGCAAGATAAATGGTTCCTTCTGGCCCTTTTATCTGTGAGTCTGTAATTGGGCACTTTGCTGCTGATACAGAGCACTCGTAGCAACATCTCAAGATCTGTCTTCCTTTCGCAAGAGAAGTCTTGTGCAAGAGCAAAGGCATCCTACAATTACCAGAGGACACATTTTCATAGGCTCTAAATCAAGAGTAGTAACATGTATGATGTTTCCCATGGGAATTCCCCCATCCCATTACCTGCTTCCACCATGTTTATCCAAGGCATAATTAGAGGACACCATACATATTGGATTGAATCTGTATCTCCATGGGAACGGAATGACTCTGAAGATCAGAACCCTTTGTGTGATAATATTTTTGTATTTTGTATGAGAATTTTGTACACCAAGTTAATTTTTCATTACCCAGTGGGACAGGAGCATTAGCTATAAAATTCTTCTGTGGATGTGGTTGAGAGAGAACCCTCTTTTAAAGCCTTTGAAGTATGTGAACACATCTCTTCAACAAACCCATTTACACTTGTTCCAGTGTGCAGAGGTAATCAATTGTACTACAAGGCCTGAAGATCCCCTTGGGACTTGGCTGACTGAGAAAATACGCATCTTTATATATGATCTGTTGGGCATACCCTTCTATGGGATTTAAAAATCAAGACCAGCTGTGTTATTCTATGGCTAACTTCAGGACATATTGAGTCCACATCCATCCAGCACAGTATTGTGGAATTCCTTGCACCCACTACCCATTAAAGAACACTCCAGTCCCTGGGACTCATAGGGTAGGGGCAGTGGCTAATGAGAATTGGGTTGATAATTGCAATTGGATTTGCGTTTTTAACAATTGGGATACCTATTGATAGCTGTATGATTACTCATTTTATTGCTTCTGCTATTTGGGTCTTTTCTCCTACTGCCCACCATCTTCACCACCCCTGTGGACAACCCATGTGAACTGGGGAAAAATCCCCAGAAAACAGTGTTTGAGTCACTGCATGGTGAAGGAGCCTGAAGATGACTGTTGCCTGTCTCAAACATTGTTACACCCACAGAAGGACTTTGCCATGAGAGAAGCACAGAATGGAGCAACAAATGGCGCTGGCTCCAGGCTTGGCGAGCTCTGGCTGGCATATCCTGGCTAATGTATTCATTTCCCACTGTGGCAAATTATGTGGGGCAGCAACTGCTCATACTCATGTCACTGGTCAAGAAAGATCACCCCAGGTTATTGTCCAAGTGCCATCTCAGGCCTAGGGGGAGGTAAACAAAGCTGCGGAGGTAAACAAAGCTGGGGGAGGAGAATGTATCACTGAAAATGGACAGAAAGAATCCACAAGGAAAGACAACTCAGCAACTGTACTGAAGTCGGCTGGGGCCGGAAAAAAGGTAGTTCTGGCACCAAGTCACAACCCACTGACTCAAAAGAAGAGAAAGACTGAATGTGGGACTAAACAGTATTAGAAGCCAGGTAATCTTTAACCAAGAAAATAAGAAAACTGTGTAGCCAAGGAGCATTAATTCCTTTGTTTGTAACGTGTATATATAGGGAAAAGTATTGAACAATCTCGGGACTTCCACAACCAAGAAGCCCAGGGTAAAGAAGGACTAATGGGAGGCCACTGGATCCACAGGTGGTGACCATCTTCTGCTTGATCTCTCTCCCTCCCTCTCTCCTTCCACTCCCTCTTTCTATTTTTTTCTATCTGTCTGCTTCACATTAACTGTTAAATAAAATTTGTACTATTGACTTCGGTATATGGTTTCATTTGGACCTTAATTTGGGCAGAGGTATCTCTCAAAAATCCCATGTTAACACCTTCTCTGGGCTGGACACCCTGATAAGTGACCAGCAACTGAGCCATAACATGGAAGATTTTCTGAAATCCAACCTCGTTGCTTCAAATGAGCACCCCTGGTTCTTCTATGACACAAAACTTTGCTGAATACTTTGGGTGAGAAAAGTGGCCGTATTGCACCTGACGTTCCCACTTACAGGTCTGATTAACACCTTCACAACACATAAACCAGTTTCATGCCTGGTCCTTGAGCAAGTCAGAAATGTGGCCATATCTCTCAGTTTGGCCCTGGCTCGCTCCTGGCAACCAGGACTCACAGGACACTAAAACAGATGTTGCCGAGGGAAGAGAGCAGCAGCAGTATTGTGGAAGAGTAGTCAGCTGCTCTTCCTCGCTGTCAGGGGAAGAAGTGCAAGCATGAAGATCTGGAAAGGAGGTCGTTTGATCCACTCCACTCCCAAATGCATTTTCAGACATGACTGTGTTAAACTTTCCTGAAAGTCATGTCCTGAAATCAGGCAAAATAAAGGAAGAATTACAGTTGATGGGAGCATGAAAGGTAGGGGAAAGGAAGACAGTGTTTCTTGCATTGAAGTGTAAGTCTTTCTCTCAGATACACAAGTAGTATCATAAAAATTCACTATGAATATTATTTATATACAGCACATAAACTTGAATAATAACTTCTTCAGAAAACAAAAAAAAAAGCATTTTCTCCCCTGTGGAGCTTTCATGCCCTCTGATCCCACCTACAGTCAAACTGCTTGACCCTTCTCTACAGAGAAGAAATCACTGCTTTGACAAGACCAACAAGACTGTACTGAGACCAGGACCAGCCTGGAGATTAGTGCAACAATATATTTACACAAGATGTGCTAAAAAAATACTAGCTGCTATGGGTAACAAAAAGGCAGAATATTTCTGCAATCTTCTGTAGTATCTCTTCACTTAGACACTTGCACTCCTGTCCTCTGTGGAAGTCCAGCACCGTGCCACTGAAGCACACCACATTATTCAGCAATCACAAAACAGAGGGGGAGAGAATAACAATGTCACTGCTTCCAATGCTGTGTCAGATCACCACATTAAAAAAAATCACTGCAATATGACCAGGAGTGCGGACAGGGCAAAAGCTTTGTCCAAAATTATGATAGGAAAGGCAACTTAGTCTGGTAAAAAGCACTCAGGAACAGCTCAGAAGCCTCCATTGTCATTAAGGTGCATTTCAGAGTATAAATTAATTAACGGGAGGCTTTCAGAAAAGAATTGAATCCTTTATTGGCAGTTCTCAATGTGAAAGCCCTGCCACCATGGCTGAGAAAGTGACTCAGAAATGAAAATGAGAAAGAGATGAAGAGCTGCCACAATATCCAGCTCCCCCTCCAACACCAACCCATCAAGCCAGTCAGCCAGCAAATCCTGCTTTTAAATGTTATTGGTCACATACCATTATGTAACTAATATCATGTCATATTACTCCAAGCTGTGCCCTGTTGTACACCTAAGTGACAGAGCATCTCTTAATGTAATGTGGAGTGGAACAAATACAGGGAAAAACGATACAGATTTTATGAGTAGCATGGCTGCTACCAATTTACAGAGTGATTATCCAAACTGATTCATATTTTTATTTTTAATACGATTACATTTCCTGCTACCTTCACCCTCCTCCACATTTTTCCCTTACAGCTCAGATGTCTTCTTTTTTAAATTCACCAAACAGATGCAAAAGCTGATATTTCTCTGCCCACATTTTTCTTGCAAAAACCCTGCAACCTTGTGCTTAATGAGGAGGAGTTTTAATAGACAGATAGAGAGGTTAAATTGGCTAACAGAGAAAAAAAGAACTGGATAAGAAAAAGATCAGGTTTCCACAGAAACAGAGCCACATCCTATAATATTCTTGCCTTTATGCATTTTTTATTTATTTCAGTTATATCTGTTTCTAAGCAATAGGTTACAATAATGTCCAGGAATTCAGAGTTGAGAAAACTCTGCTTTTAATAGGGGTCCAGATCTTCAGCTACTATAAATCAGAACAGCTTTGCTGAAGTCAGCATTGCTAATGGGATCAGCATGATTTACACCACTTAAGGATTTGGCCCAAGTGCTCCACAGAGAAATTAAATGTATAAATAAATTAGTCAGAAGGTTTACACAAAAAGGAAGCTACCAGAAACCACTGCATGGGATTATAGGGAGTTAGCACATAGATGCCCTCCTTTGGGATGGCTTTTCAGAAAGGGAAGTTTTTCTGTAGGTCCCCTGCTTGTATGAGACGAGTGAGGGAAGGTGCACACCTCAACCTGCAAGTAGAAAGGCAGAAGGCAGGTCTAAGAGGCCACACAAAGGATAACACAGGGTTCATTTGGTTTACACCTTCATTTTCCATCCTGACCCTAAAACTCTGAAGAAGAAGAATATGTTTTTAGAATTTTAAAGATATGTTGGCAGAAGCGATTTTCAGTTATCCATTAATCACTCACCTGCATGTGTATTTCTGTCCAAACCTTCAGTGGTGTGATAAGGAGCTTCATGAGGAGCAATGTGTTGGTGTTTTACCTGGAAGTCAGTGCAACACTGCATTGGGCAGATGAACTCAGAAAAAACTTTGGAAACTCCAGCACTGTTGTGCCAACCAGTTCAGTGGCATTTTAAATTTCCTCCTGCAGAACTAAAATAAAAACAAAATCCAGTTTTGCTAGAATTAAAGAGAGGCAAAATCTGACACCAAAACTGTTTCCCACTGCCCACATTTGAAGCTGTGAAATGGATCTCCATGTGGAGTTTTTCCAGCTGAACTTTATTTTCCTAATAAGCTGAAACTTAAGCCCAGATCTGCTGAAAATTTGGGGTTTTGGAGATTTTGAAACCTAGATCCACATCTAAATCATCTGTTTCTGGCCTGTCTCCTGGGTTTGTGTGAACTATTTTACCACCTAGTCACCATCCCTAGAGGTGTTCAAGAAACGACTGGACGTGGCATTTAGTGCTATGGCCTAGTTGATAAGGTGCTGATTGGTCAAAGTGTGGACTCAATGGTCTTGAAGATCTTTTCCAGCCTAAATAATTCCGTGATTCTGTGAAAGGAAGAGAAGTGATTTCTTGCAGCTCCATAAAACAGAAACATACATCCAGGGAAAGATATACATCCTTATGGTGTCGCTTCAGAGATCTGTTCCGCCGAGTACCACAGCTCCCCCCACTTTAGCGATAGCCCCCTGCCAAGGACATCACTGCATCACTGCAGGAAAGACCCCAGAACACAATTAGGCATATAACCCCAACTGTAAGACAGCAGAGAGCTCACCCCATCAGTCAGCCTGACTGCTCAACCCTTTGCTGAGCCTGGCCACAGTGGGAGTCCAGCAGAGACCCCAGCCCGCTCCTGCACTCCCATTGCACTCCCTGCTCCAACTCCTCCAGCAGGGCCCAGCTGTGCTTCCCTCACTGCCCAGCAGGCCAGCTGTCAGCACCCTTCATTTGAACAAGCCCTCTGGAGATCTCGAGCTCATTCCTGTTAGTGCTTCCCTCTGACAAGAAGGTAAAGCACCTCTAACATGCGGCAACAACGGTGCTCTCCACCAGGGAGGCCAGAGCAGCCAGGCAGAGGAGGCACTATGGGAAGAGTCCTCACCCAGAAATCAAAGAACTTGTAGGAACACTGCAAACCACCACCTTAGCCACACGCAGGCAGGACTCAACTTTTTTTCTGGCCACTTCCTCCCTGTGATCAAAGGCGACAAAGAATTGCCTTCAGCAGAAGAGGCGTGTGAAGGGTTTCCTATCGACTGGCTGCCTCAGCTGCTGTCTCCTGTTCTGCATTTCATCACTTCAGGGGGCAGAGAGGGAGATAAGAGAGAGAAAAACCTGAGGAAACCCTTCCCATATCATTCTCTCATTAAAAGTTTGGATCTTTATTGTAAAGCTGCATACTCTTTTTTAAAAATCTAACAATATTTAATAGCTGGCACAAAAAAATTTACAAAATAATAGCAATATAAAAAAAATGTTTTATCCCAAGTCACACAAAATTATTCTGGTTGCACAGTACAATATTTTTTCTTTGATCAAAGTCTTATCTGATTTTTATTTTACTTCAACTCTAGCCAGTAATACCTTACCTCTTTACTAAAAATTTTATCCAGCTCTAGTCTGTAACAGTCTTACCATCAATGTCTCACAGTAAGCCATGAGAACAATCTGGATTACCTCAAGTTCTCCTAAAATTCAAGGAAACACAGAAATGAATACATTATTATTGTCACCTGAGTTTTTTCCTGGATTTTATTTTTCAGATGTCTCTGTCTCTAGGGTCACAATAATAATAATAATAATCTTTGTTCATTGGTGACTTAGTGCATGTGACTGTATTCTTACCAGCAGTACCTTCCTAAATGCTGACAAATCTATTTTATATTATGACACTTATCATATGTATTATCAAACCTAGATAAGGAACTAGAAGCAAAAAATAATCTTTCAAATATTAGAAAAGTAAGTACATGCTTTTTGTCAGTGAAAGCATGTAGATTGGCTGTAAACCTCTTTGAAGAAACTACTGTTTCTCAAATTTATGGTATCATAATTCTACTCTTCAGAATCTCTGTTGATATGATAGTGCACATCATTCTCCTCCTTAGAATCAATATTTTGATTATTTTGTGGGTTATAACTGATGTGCAGTTATCATCTGAGTCACTAAACTCATGTTGCTTATTCTTGCTTCTGAGATAGTTTGAGTTAAATTTCCACACAGTGCTCTTTGGTGAGCACATTACCTAGAAACTCTTGTACAGCATTGAAAAATTTTCTCTTTAATGTGCTTATTTTTCTCGTATTCTTTGTTCAAGAGTCTATTTAGGCTTGACTTTATTGACCTGGTGAAAAAGAACTGTTGCTAGGTGTGGGTCTTGCTGCTAGGTTCTTGAAAAAATGTTTGCCTTGGATCTACTTTGCATCTCTCAGCAGTTTTTATTGATATGTCCTGCTAAACTTTAAGAGTTACACCAGTTCTGCAGGATTTTCTTCATCTTCACACAGTGCTGACAACCAGGCACGGTCCATAAGCTGTGAAAATGCTCTGTTACTACCATTTATTCTCTGCAGCTGTCTCATCCAACCACATGGCAAGAGGGCATTTTCAGCAGCACTTGCAGTCTGTACCATGTCTCTCTTTCTTTGTGTGGTTTCTATGTGGACTCATTGAACCACACCATAGCCCAGAGAACAGATCCTATTGAACGCTTTGCTCCATCTTTGAACAACAACATTTACCAAAAAAAAATCAGAACGTGTTCTGCACAAGTTCATTTTCTAAGGTCTTCATCAGCTATTTCTGCTACCATAATGGCCATCTGGTCATATTTCACTGGGGAAGAGTCAGTTTCAAAAGCATTACTCTGCTCTTCATGAAATCACCATACACTCACTGCCTTATCTTTGTTGCTGTCAGAAGGTCATCAATATCTCCTCCCTGGACCTGCTCTCAGCAGCCAAATAAGTGGGTTAAATCTATTCAGCTCTTTCCAGGTCTAACCAAATGTTCTCGAGCAGTTCCAATGAAGTTCAAAATCTGGATGGTATTTCTAGAGAGCTAGAAATCTGCTGGAATAAGAAATCATTCATTTTGTCGTGTCTATTTTGTCATACAATGCTTCACTGCTCAGCAGCAAAGTAGTACCTTCTGACAATTCCAGTTCAAGAATAAATCCCTTTGTAACACTTAAAATAAGTCTGTATCTGGTCTTTTACCAGTTGGTAATCTTTTTTTACCAAGAACACTTCTGTTCGAACAGAATGTCTACCATTTTTGTGATGCATGTGGGCATTTGGGAAGCATTCTAGTATAGATATGGTTTTCTTATGGTACAGAAGTTCAATTTATTACTTGCAAAACAGACTCATAAAAGAGAATTCTGTCCTATTCTCTTGCTTAAATGTCCAAAATAATCCCATCATAATTGGACAATACTGTTGTAAGGCAGGAAAATCCTGTCAGGGTGCCCCAGCCAAGTTATCTTCAGTTACCCCTACCAGAGCTGCTAGAATGCAAGCAGTGATAAATTGAGAAAGAAGACGTTGAAAGACAAAATAACAAGACAGCAAGAAAGTAGATAAAGAGGGACTGTGCCATCCTGGACTAGAACCAATCAGGTTTTCTGAGAGGTTCATGCAGGGCGTGTGGACAGTGCGGAAGATCCAATCGGGTCATGCGTGATCGCATGAACTACAGCTGCAGAAATGCATAAGAATGGAATAATGTGAACAATAAATGGACTTTTGTGTAATCAAATTGGTTCGTTGTTCAAGGGTCCCGTGTTCCAGCACAATACCAATGTGAGAAACACAAAATTCTTGCAAGTTCCACTACCAGCATTTTCCAGGTAACCATGTTTTTAGGTGGCAGAGTTACACTCCAAGGCCACAGCTGATTTGTGAAAATCAGTCATTACAGAAAACTCCATTGAAATGCACTTGGCATGTATTATCACAAGCATTAGAGATTTTAGTGCTTTTATTCCAAGTGGGCAGCTTTCAAAACTGGAAAGTAACAATGGCTCTGGGCAGGTTTCAGAAGGTCAGTCTGCAAATTCATGCCCTGCAGTGGCAGTACATTGGCACATGGATCTTCTCAAGTTGTGCGAATCATTCCATTTCTTCCTTGTGAATTTGGAAAAATATCCACCGGCTGCCTCTTCTCTGCTTATCTCCATAGATGAGACATTTCTTCTTCAAACCCCCAATAAAACACTGTCTTGTCTTGTAAGCTGCACAACAATTCAGCAGCTCAAGTAAATAAAAACAGTAGTAGCAGATGTAAAAATGAAATAGCATCCAACTTCATTTTGCCAACCATCTTGGAAAAGCAATTCATGCAGAAAGGTTATTGCACACAAAAAGACTGAGTTACATAGATAAATCTGTTTGACTCAGAATTAGCAATCGTTATCAAGCTGGTTAAGCACTGCTCTGTAAACACAGTTGGTCAAGTGCCTGGAGCCATCAATTTTCCCTCCATGCACAGTGGAATCAAGACAGACAACAGCAATGGAAAGGTAGAGGTGCTTCTTTTCATCCAGAATTATGTGCTTACTCTGTTCTATTCCTCCTGTGCAGATGCTTGGAAAGTAGTACAGAAGGGCAAGCTCTCATTGAATCTGCAAGAACACATTGTTTGATTTCTTTAAAGGGTGTAAAGACCTTCTAACAAAAGGGCATCCTTTAGAATTTTTTCCTGACTGCTTTTTATTGACTTCCTGGATATAAATGCAACTCCTCCTTTTTTAGGCTCTGTTTTAGTATTAGAATAAAGAAACTTGAAATAAAACTTCTTTACACTGGAATACAAACACCCTCTTCAATGTTTAATGCAATGGAACAGACCCAGTTTAAAGTACAATCACATTTGCCTTTCCTGAGGGCCCTTGTGTGGATGGATGAGCTTTACTGGCATAGCCAGACCTTGCTTGTCTGGAATTGTTGCAAAACTTTCTGAAACAACCAAGGCACACTGAAACTTGACCTGATAATTGCAGGCATAAATCAACATGGCAACCCATCCACCATTATCTCAGCGTTCAGTGGCTGCCTCTCTACAAGCACAGGACCAGTGTCAGAGGTAGCTAGTCATGTGGCTCACTATGAGTTCTTTATAAATTAAACTATACATGTGGTGACTGTACATTTTCTTCCAGTTCCTACGTGGATACTTTCTACAGCTCAAGCATATTTTAATCCAGTGTAATTTTTCCAGAACTTTATCCTTCAGAAGAATACCTGATTAGTTCCTACTCTCTTGAGCTGTGGCTTCTGCTGTTTCTTTCAGGATTATACTGCACCACCATTGTCAACTAGGCATGCTCTTTCCATGCACAGGATGGTTCTCAATAAGGATTTTTTCTTTAGCCATTCTCTCATTTAACCCGCCAAAGACACCTACAACGAGCTAGTCTGCACTCCACACTCCTCTGTTTTTGACCCACCATTTTAGGAAAATTTCTTAAAGGTCTCCCTGTGCCATTAAAGAATCATAGAATGGCTTGGGTTTTAAGCGACCTTAAAGATCACCGGGTTCCAACGCCTGTACTTTCCACTAGACTCAAAGCCCCATCCAACCTGGCCTTGAACACTGCCAGGGATGGACATCCCCACTGAAGAGAATTAATTCTTTTTAGAATAAACAGCTTCCTGCTTTTCTCTTTGTAACTTGAGTGCAGCCAGATCCAAAGTTTTATTGTGCTTTTTATCTTTCTTTGCAAATGGGTTGTGATTTTCCCCTAGCAGCCCATCCATTAAGTGCCTTTCCAAACCGGTGTATCTCTCCTGGCTCAGAGATGGCCATGCGCCAGGTCCAGGGCTGGCACGGCAGATTATAATACGTGTGAGTCACTGTCCTGCCAGGCAGCATGGCAAAACCTTTATTAACACATCTTGTTAATACACATAGAAGCCTCTTCCAGGTTTTCCTTTCCTATCCTAATATGCCACTTTGTCCTTTATTCCTCACTGCCTCCTCTTCCTGCCCTAGGGAAATATCTTATTCTGACAGTTCCTGTAACTATTTAATATCCTTAACCTTTCATTTGAACATTTTGGTAAAAGGGTTAGGTATCACCACTCACTCCACCTAGTGGTCATTCCAGTAGTCCTCAGGGAAAGTGATAGCTCAGAATCCACTCAGCATTCACAGATCTTAGGCTCCTCCTGTGGCCATTATCTTTTTAATTGTTGTGAAACACTTTAACCATCTTGAAGCTACAGCAATTGATGGACTGGATAAATTTATGCAGTTTCCCTCGTCCAGCACAGAGCTGCACAGATGTGACCACTGCATGAGCAATCCCCCACGGCTTTTTGTTTGGTTTGAGCCTTGCTCTCTTGAGCTTCACTCCATGCACCTTAGCTCTCCCACTGGCACAAACAACATACAATCTATCCTTATAGGCTGTACTCAGTGCCTTTCAAGATTTTGCCATGTCTTTTCCAGACTGAAGAGTCCTAGTTTATTTAGTCATCTTTGCCCATCCCCATTGCCTTTGAATCCTTTCTAGTTCCACTACATTCTTCCAGAGACAAGGAGATAAGAAATGCATATGGTTTTAATGATAGGAGTGAACCAAGGTTATTTTCTGCTTTGTTCTATAATCTTTTCTTGGTAATTCCTAACATTTTAATTGGTTTTCCACTAAAAAAAAAAACCTGCTTATGATTTGAAGGATCTGTCAAAACTGTTGCTCCTGGGGGCAGCAGTTAGGTCAGAGTCCATAAACGCATAACGTTATGCTGGGGTTTTTTCCCCTATATACACATCTTTCCACAGCCTGCAGTGTCAGAGCTACAGCAGAAATAACGTGGGAGTCACTGCACTTCTAACTCTCCATTTCTCCAGTATGCACTTACAGCATCCTAAAAAGGGCCAGAAGTGGGGCTTGCTGCTCTCTAGCTCAAGCTGCAGAGTGAAATAAATGGACTGAATCCAACCATGAATTTACAGTAAAATGGGGTGAGGCCACAGACATGGGTACCAGGACAATTCACATCCCACCTCCTTCTCTATCAGGTGAGACAAGACTGAGCAGATTCCACCCATGTGCCACTGCTGCCACAGAGTTCACCAATTCCTGTGTGGAACATATTAAAAAAACACATCAAAGACAACATTTTGACTCAAGAAGAGCTTAAAGTCTTAGGAGACAACGAAAGGAAAGGAAAAGCACATGGAGTGACGTGACCTCAAAAGGATATGCAGCAAGCCAGAGCAAAACCAGAAGAGGCAGCTCCATCTCTAAGACATGTAAGAGTCATTTTTAATGCCCACTCTAACCAGAAAAGAATAAAATATTAGGTGAACTTGACTAACAGCTGTTCCTCTAAAAAAAAAACTTAAGCTGGTAAGTAAAAAGAAGAGATTTCTACAGAGAGGTTGCTTTTCTGTCCTTGCCTCTCAAGCCTCCAGCCAAAGTCACCCAGAGTTGATCTCTGCTCACGTCCTGCTAGACAAAGGATTGTGCAACACACACCAAAACCACAGACCTGGAAAATGAATGGAAACTTTGCCTATGGGCAGTAGGAGTTAGACTAGAAAATTTGGGAAAGAAACAAGATACTATTTTAGATACTATTTTCTTTTCATGCTTTTTTCTTTTCATGCTTTTTTCTTTTATGTTTTTTCCTCTTTCACCCCTCACTCTTCTCTCATCCCCTCCCTATCCTCCCCCACCTTAGTATACTTAGCAAAGCACCGGTGCCAAGCAACTTCAAGCAGAGCCATGGCAAAAATTTACAACGTGCAGGAGCCAAGAAAACATCTCCATTCCAAGCTGCATGCAGGCGTGGGCGGACTCAAGGTGTCATATCAGGCTGTCGAATAAAGTGTGAGCGGACAATAGTGAATCAAAACCCTTTAAATGAATTGTTTTGTTTTCGCTCACTGCCTGGTAGGTGCACCTGTGCTCCAGATGATATACATCTTTGTTTTCCTGCTTAATATTCAGCACATGAGACACGCACATAGAAAAATAAATAAAAGGGAGGAAAGCAGGAAGAGAAAATAGATTATTTTTTTAAGTGCCTTCAGAATTAAATCTTAAGGGTAAGGTCATGCACACAGGAGGCTGGAAAGACTGGGCAATTACCCATGAGGCTTGCATAATAAATGGAACTAGGGGGTAGGAGATGGGGGCACTGAAGACCGGGGGAAAGAAGCTGCATCTCACATGCTGCCAGGGGGACCATGGGTGTTTGATAGCATGAGCAGGTGCGTTAGAGTCTAATGGGGAAAGGGATCTGTCTGGTGTCTCTTGTGACTGTAATGCATTTATCCCAAGATGCACCTGAAATATTTTGTAGCTTTTGTTGTCCTGATGCAGGTGAAAATGTATAAAAGACTGTAAAACTAGTCAGCTATTTCACAGGCTGAAATCTTGGCAAAACAAGATGCCATTGTATAGAGTGAAAGTAATAAGAATAGGAGAGGGAAGAAGGGTTTCTGCAAACACAGGCTCCCTCATAAACAGTGAATCCTTTTTTCCTCTTTCCTCTTGCTTCTGTGCAGTGTCAGGAATCAAACTGAACTGTACTTTCGGCAGCAGCTCCTGCTAGACGTGAGCAGTGACCTTGCCCTGCCCTCCAAGATAAAAGTTTAAAAAACTGAAATGGAAGCTGCTCCTAAGAGCACAAGCTGTTAGAGCAAACCAAACTGGAGCTGCTGCATTGGTTTTTCCCTTTAAGATATCACCACAGTATTTTGCAGTCATGGCTTCATACCCTGAGGCTCTTGAATGCTGGAGGGAGGGATCCTAACTTTTTTCTATTTACTTCAGCAAAGTGCTTCTCTGAACTAAACCTCGGAGTTTAGTTGGCTTCCTGAAGAGGTTAGTAAACTATTTTCAGTATGATTACTATTAGCTGAAACTAAGCTCCTTTAAAAGCCTTATATAAAAGCAAGGTTTTTAGGCTTTGATTCCCTGTAGCCTCCATACTGAAAGCCCAAGTCTAATAGGGCAAGAGTGTAGGCGGCAGTGCCACATGTGAGAAATCTGTCCAGGGATTGATGAAAAAATTGTCTGCAGTTACAGGTTTTTGTTTTGATACACACTAAGATTTAAGTTAATTAATCCTAGACCTAGACATCCCACCAAATCACTGCTGCCAATCCAGTTTCTTTTTCTGCGACCCTGAATAAGCACCCATCCACATTGCCCCCAGCATCTTATACCTTTTCAAGTGCTCACCTCCCAAGCAAAGACTGGGTGAAAGCCACCAAACTGCCTAAATTAACTGCAGAGAGCAAAGGAAATATGAGTGAGCCATACTCTACATTAAGAGCAGGTAATGTTTCTGACAATATAAAGGCAGAAAGATTTAGAAGGGATGGAGTGTTCATTTGGGAGCGTATTGCATCTGAAGCTGTGCCCTTCAGCAATGGGCTGTGTTGAAACCAAAATTGATAATTATAAAGCTGATCTATGGATTAACACAGTGGAAGTCCCAAGCACCCTTACTGCATTCAGATGGTTGGTACCATGCACTTGGTGATAGCTGGCCTTTATGTTCTTGTCCACTAATAAAAGGGTCTTTTGTCAGGGGAGGACATTCAGTCTTTGGGAAGCTGGCTTCTATAGATACATCATGCCGTCCCCACAAAAAGTTCACATTAGCACTAGTGTTAGCCCGAAAAGATTACAGTACAGTAACAAAATACGGGGTCAGAGATGAGAGAGTTCATAGCAAGGATTTTCTCACTAACAAAATGAAAGTTTCAATATTTCACTTCAGAGAGCAGGGCCCAACAGAAGTATATCCCCTCTTTATCACTTCAGTAGGCAGAGGCATTATTAAGGTCACTGAGGTGTAAGGATGGGAAGCCGGAGGCCTGAAACTGTGCCTCTGTGTATTTAAAAACATAGGCTTTAAAGGGAGTACTAGCAGGTAGCAGCTGTTATAAAATACATATATAAAAAAGGCAGAACTGAGAAGCAACTTTTTAAAGAGAGACATAAGATGAACCCGAAACAAGAAAGCTGTTTCTGCCTTGGAATATGTGAAAATGCATTTCAAGTGTCCCCAAGTCTGTGCACTCCATTACATGATAATTTGTAAGGAAATCTGGAAATAATTGCCTTGACTTTGGTGATGACAGAGCCTCTGGTACCGTCCAGCTGAAATTGTCTCCTTACTGTCTTCTTTCTTGCTGTCTCTAGCAAGATGTTTCCATACTTGTCCTATGATGCCTGCATTTTTCACTCTCCCAGTATTAACAGGAACACACGAAACACTCAATAAAAAAACCCTTCAAATCCTGTTGAAAGGCCTTCATTAAAATTCTATTAATATCTGTTTGTCTCACACTGTGAATAAATTGTTGACACTTCCATGTTCTTCTAAACAAAGCCAAAAATAAAGCAATATCTTTCTGAAAAACACTTGACATGTAAGAACAGCCAAGTTCTTGATGGAGCACACTATATTTTCACTAAGGGCTCCACTGTTGAATATTCTGGCAGCTTAAGATGTTCGTCTAAAAAGTAAATGCCGCGATAATGGATGCAACATTTCACAATTTAGTTGGGGATCTGCCTACACGAGACATAGTTGCTGAGAACTGGACAGATGGAAAAAAACAAAATATTTCTTCAGGCCCCTGACTTTCACAAGCTTTTCACTCCATAACCCTTAGAGTGAGATCATGAAGTTCCAGATAGGTTGAAAAGGAATCCAAATTTTGTAAATATCCTTGTATTTACAAGCTTTCTCCCTTCTCCCCTCTCCCTCCTAGGTAGCACAACTTCTGCCCCTATGTTAGGCTAGAATATAAAGGGAACCTAAGTGGCACTTTTTAACAGCACTGCCTTATGCCTTTAATATTTTGCAGAACAACAGGAAAGCATTTCCAAATCAAGTACCCAGCAGTTTCTTTGAAAAGGCTAATCTAAGCAGGAGAAACTGTTTCACCTAGCCGGGTGAGTCAGGGGTCAAGAGTCTTCTGCTTCACATCAGATGTAATGTTCTTCACAGAAGTCTGTAAGTCACATAAGAGAGTTTTGCTAAAACTGCAGTTTTAGCCATTCAAGAAACAATGCATCTTTCCAATGCAGATGTTTGTGCAAAAAATTCCGTTATTCCAGAGAATTGGTGCTTTGCTACGCAAAATCAGAATTATTCGGCCTTAGTTAAGCAACACAGGGCTTCCCCTTATCCTTTTCAAAGTTTTTTACATCTCCACTTCTTCATTTATCCTGTTATACACTTAGGAGAAGTTCTCTTCCATATTTTTCCCTTTACCATTCTTCTCTCCCCTCTCTTCTGCTCCACAGAAGCTGCTAGTTTAGCATTTGTGGTGGTATCAGCTTAGCCTGTGCTAGAGCCATGGTGGACCAAGACATGGTCCTTCAGAGGCCTTCATGTGCTGTTTTCAACACATGAAGATATGAATAGATCTCAAGTCTGCTTATTCTTATTGCTCAGAAGCTCAGAGTATGGAGAGTTCCTGGGCAAATCCTCCTTCACTACGAGCAACTGGTGCAGAGGTCTTGCAGATTTGTTATCAGCACTGGAAACTGCAGAGCTAAAGTCAGGAAACATTTTACCACAGATCAGTATGATCCTTCAAGGATACTTACTTCTGACCTTTACACTAACCTGAAGAATATGTTCAGTGAAGATCTTTCATAACATCGAGCTTTACAATTTAGATCGCTAGTAGGGCTTTGATGCCAAGTCAGGAAAAATGTCACTTTCCCCATTTAACTGCTTGGCCCATTTACATTGACCTGAAACAACTTCAAATACAGGATTTCCAGGAGTTTGTGAATAAATCTCCTTAGCACTTTTAAAGTTGGACAAAATTTTTCACTGTAAAACTAGGCACTGCACCTAATTCCTCAGGTCTAGGGTTCACTGTAAATATTTCCAGTCTATCCACACACAGTAATTTAGCCTTGAAGACATTTTGCCTCATCAATGACTATACTGCTTCTCCTTTTCAGTGTTTCCAGACATGAATTAAAGGAGCATCCTGTTCCCAGGGTGTTTCCCAGGAAGGTTTCCTTGCAGAAGAGAAGCGAGGGTGGAATCAAGGCTTAAATCCTCCAACATGTTGCAGCCAGAACAGAGGGAAAGCAAAGCAAAATACAACAAAAATGGGAAACAAAATATACATCTGACACTTCTAGCATTACAGTGGGTAGAAAAAGAGCTGGGCTGGGATTTTTCTGAACCCCACAATGGCGTGTCAAGCTGCAAAACAAGAGGAAGGTATTTTGTCGGGAATGTACTCAGCATGGTGCTGCTCCCCAGTGAAGCAGCCCAGACACGTGCTCACACAACAGAAAGGTACTTCAAATCAGCTTTGAACTGTGTTAATCCACGTATGCAAGTGCCTTGTAGCACAGGCCAGACACCTCACAAGCTGGCCCTGCCTGAGAGCTGCAGAAAAAACAGGCACATAAAAAGAGAAAAACGTAGAAGTGTTGTTGAGCAGAGAGATAGAAAAGCATTAACACTGTTTCTAGGTACATCCTTGAACGATGGAGCAAACCAAGCAATTTTCCCTGTTTCATTACGCCTGAACACAAAGAGAGGGATTCTGTGAATCTCTCCAAGCACCTCCTCCAGAGGTCCCTGAGGCGCCACGAGACCACACAGAACTGAGCCAAAGAGACAGCCATTAAAAGAAAGCTACTCATTAAATTTTCACATTCATATAGTGATTTAAACCCAGAGCCTTGTAAGACAAGCATTTCAGCACATTATTTTCACATGTCTCCACCAGGTCCACTACATTCCACCTTGCTATTTTTGCAAACACAACCAGTATGTTACATTTTCCAGTTCATTCATTCTTAATGTTTGTGATTCCTCTTATAAAGCTTGGAAATAGCACCTCTTCCTCAAAAGACACTGTCTTTTTCCACTTGGCCAATAATATTTGTGCTGTCACAAGGTGGAAGCCAAGACTGCTTTGCTTTGTTTGCTTGTTTATGCACTGGCATCCCTGGTCTGCCTTTCCTGTAGATATCAAATGAAATGAGAACCATTTGCGTCTCTGGAGCAGGACACTGAAAAGGTGTGCATGGCCTTATCTCAGGAAAATATGAGAATTTTCTCCTTTATCCTAATCTATTCCTTACATTAGTAGACAAAGGAGAGGGATTCATCTCACCTAACATCAGGACACACACATGCAACTTAGATTTCCTTTGTAGACACAGAAAGTAAAAGGCTCTTGTCTTTTATCGTGCTTTATACCATGCTCCACCTTCTCCTATGAGAATAGCCATGTTATTGAAATGTGGTCTCTTTCCATTCACTGCAGCAGTCAAGGCTGACTGCTCAGATGTAAATGGTTATTTCATACTCTCAGAGTTACGTGAGGTGGAGCCTGCCAATGCATCCTGATCACATAAAAAACACAGAACACTAGAAGAAAAACAGGGGTTCCCTTGCAAAGAAAGTATTTTCAGTTTGTGTCTTCTGAAACAGCAAGATGACAAATGGAGATGGCACCTTGTAAGCTTTGTATTTCCACTATTTTCAACAGTGGGAGCTTAGCTGATGAAGGAATAGAAGTGGCTGAATTTGTATCACTACATTCTTGGACCTTCGCTGTCCTCTGTTACACAGATATTTATTAAAAGGTTCAAAAATTACACATTTTTTTTTAAAAAGGAAGGAATTTGTACTTTTCTCTTCTGGTGTAAAATAAAAGGGAGCAAGGACCCAGGCACTGGAGTTAAAATCCCTGCAGTTCTTCGCAAACTGATCGGAACTAGCACCTAGGATTTCCAGAGCCATGGAACCGCCCTGACTTTCAGCTGCCCTCGACCCCTTGGACACACTCTTGGCAGTGTTCTGCTGCAAACTCAGCCAAGGAGGGGGTAGCGCAGGTGCACAGATTTCTTATTGCCTATTTTGTGGTGTTATTTCCATATCAGTTTAGTCAATTTTCCTGTTTATTCACCTTGGTTATATTCTGCTCAGTGTGGGACAAATCACTCTGGGTTCAGATATCTCATGTAAATGCATAGCTAACATTTTCATTTTCGGCGTGGACAGCTTACATCTCTGTAAAATGCCAATGACTGCCGCACACTGGAGGATGCTGGCTTTTTGTAGTAACTTTCTTCAGAGACATAGATTCATTTCCAGTTTAGTGAACTGAAAGGATCAGGCCATGTGGATGCAATACAAGGAGAGGGAAGGGGGTTGGTGACCTCATTTCGTTACTTTCAGTGGAACTGCATCTATGCTGTTCCATAAAACTGCGCAAATGTAAACGAGGTGTGAACTGCTTTCACATCTCATTTAGGTAACAGATGAGGCATGAAATGTGTTTCACGGGCACGTGTACCAGAGCAGTATGCTAAGGCTTGTGACAATGAAGGACTCCTTTCATCACACACAAGAACCCTTTCTCAGAGCACTGGATTAGCTCTGAAAGAATGTGTGAAGGGGAGAGATATCACCAAGGTATGGCACGTTGTCTGCTTTTATTAGCTCTCAAAATATTTTGGATAATAATTGAAGTTCCTGGGGTCCTCTGTCATTGCAAAGATTGATTCGTTTTTCTTTTCCCATAAAATAAGTCACCTCCAGATGGTACCAAACAATGAAAATAGATAAGTGAGTAAACATAGTCTCTGCTCCTAGTAATGAGCTTCTGAGCCAGAATGCAGATTCACTTCTCCTGAAGAACAAGAATCTAAAGCAAAAAAAATAGTCTCCAGTCCTTTTTCAAAAAAATGCAAGTTGCAGAAATGTTCTTGCCAATACCACAGCACATGTAACATCACAGGGCTTTTTTTGTTTTCTAAAACAAGTACAAGTTTTGTTTTCTAAAACAAGTCTCTACTCCCCAGGTAAAGTAGAGAAAAGTTAATTCAGGTTTAAGGTAAATGAACACAGCTATGAAAAAAGTTGGGAAAATGTGAAAAAAAAAAAAGCCAAAGTCATCACAAAATAAAAAAGTTAAAAGTAAAAATGCATTCTAAATTACAGAGACTCTGCGATGAACTATGCAACCCACAGAGAGATATTCACCCCCTTCTTATCAGGTGAGCATAGAAGGATATTTGCTGGCAGAAAGTCAGAGGAAAATCTAAAACGTATTTTGATGCCAGTGGCACAGTTGAAAAGTTCAGCAAAGGACACAGTCATGAGGAGAACTTCACATGCTAAGGGCAGCAGAAATGTAGACATCCAAGGGCAGAGCAAAGCAAAGCGAAGCAAAGCAAAACTTCCTTCGCATCACAATGATAAAGAGTTCAAAAAATGTTCTGATTTTTGTAGAAACCCACCAAAAGTCACTTCAGATGTCTTCAGCATTTATACCTTTTATCACAGAAAAAGTTTGAATAGACCTGTTCAGAATTTGAAGTACTTCTTTTTGAATTTTTTATCAACTGTGAAACTACTAAAAAAACCAAAACAAATATAATTTTGCTCAATTAAGCACAATTCCCTTGACTTAGGTTACCACTTCTATAAACACCAGAAATTCAGTTAAAATTAATTATATTTTGTTCATCAGTAGAAATTATTTCTTAGAAAGCACTGTGCATTGACACAATGCACGCTCAAGTCTTTGTCTTACAGTTTCTGCAGTGTCCTTTTTTTAATTCAGGTAGGGCACGTCAGGTACACACACAAATTGACTACCGATGAATAATGGCTTTACAATACTGAAATAATAGCTTGCAGAACCAAATACTTTAGCCATTACTTAGGCGAAACCCTCACTAATTTGAGTCTGAAAGGGAAATCTACTTGAATAAAACCTGCATGATCAGGCCAAAAATTGCTAATAAATGAAAAGACTGAATGGAGAAAGAAATAAAGGACTCAGAGTTCTGAGCAGTGCAGAAATGACCTGGAGGAACATTGCCAATGTTTCAGAGAAGTCATTACAAACATTTTTCTTCTTGTGTATCTCCCTCCAATTTAGGGAGCATTTGGGTGCTGTTTCTTAACATAAACACTCCCTCCCTCATCACTCTGTTCAATCTAATTGGTACATGCCAGCTCTCCTGGATGTCATTCCCTCAATTAAGTGATTATAAATCTCTTGGCTAGCTCTCATTTTTCAGGCTGCAGACTGCCTGCACATTAAGTTAGCACAGCTCCCACCTCGCTTCTCAACCTTTCTTCAACACCTGTCCCTCCATCCTTTTCCTACTCTTTCCTTAGGTTCTCCACCTCCTCTTATCATTCTCTCTGAATGTCCTTCCCGATCTTTACCCAAGAAGGGCAAGTTTTGCAGACCCAGCAGTGCCCCACGGAATCCACATGCAGCCAGGAGCTGCCGACAGACACCCACAGACGGCCACCCACACGGTCCTGATTCATACCCAGCCATCAAGATCCCTTCGAAGTAGGTCTGCTGCTAATTAATCTCACTTTCAAAGGTGACTGTCATGGCATGGCATGTCAGCAGTCCTCTGGCATTCACCCTCTTATCACTGTGTAGAAATGGATTCACAGGAGCATAGTCCTTACCTGTCCTTTGCAGTTGTTTTTCCTCTAGATCCATTTAACATTTTACTCACCTTCGCAGATCAGCATCCCAAGGACAGTAGAGACCCTGGGCTTTACACTGCAGCTTCAAACCACACGGTAGAAATGTCAGTCTGTGTGTCTCTGCCTCTCCTTTTCCTGTAAATGAGTTCATCTGTCTAGATCAATGGCAGCCATCTGCACATCCTCTCAGAAAGATCACTGCCTCAAAGATAAAAGGTACAGTAAATAAGTCGTTTGTAGATAACCACTGTCTCAATTCATCATTTGACTGACTCTCAGCCATTAAACTTATTTGCTAACAGGCTGGAAAGACCAGAGGGTCCTTTAAGTCTTTCTGTGGAGCACTCAAGGCACTTCAAAATATCACCTCTCTCAACAATTTTTTTCTTTTGCTACCAGCATTGCTTTTTTTGTTGCATCTTCTGCAAGGTCATCACCTGAGAAGTGCCAATTGGGCAGCCTTTTGGCAGAAGCAAGTAAGCCAAAATCACAGGGTCTGTCTGAAGGGTCATCCTCTCTGTAACTCCCGATATACTTCTCTCTATTACTAGGACCTGTACATACTGCTGAACTGATTAATTAGCCAATATGGTTTCAGGGATCAGACAAAGATCAAGACTTTATCATGGTCCTTTCTGTCCTGCTTCAGTGATCAAACAGGTCCTGCTTCAATTCTCTCAGCACAGCAGGTGCAGACTCTGAGTAGTGGTGTTTTAATCTGATAGAGAGATGTCAGGATGGCATTTCACTGTCAGTGGAATATGGGGCTGAATGGTTTCTAATTAGATATTCAAAGTCATTCAATGTTTTACATATTTTATTTAATGGCCTAGAAAATATGCTTTTTAGCATATGAGACTGCAGAATTAATGTCTGAGGGCTACATTATTGTTACAACTTCATGCAGTGGCAAAATAGATCACCTTTCCTGAGCACTTAATGAGCAAATACCATTGCAAAAGCACCACTTATCCTTTTATTAGAGTAAGAGCAAAGATACGGTGCTAATACTCTTGTTATTTGTATTTAAAGAAATGTACAGCACAGACAATCATCCTATCAAATAAATCTATTGGTGCAGTAGAGTGCAAGTTTTTCAATGAACTGTTACTTACCTGCTGCCTTTTGATCTTTTTTGGTGTGTTTGCGTGAGGTGCTGGTGCAAGGAGTCAATGAGCTTCAATGGCATTCAGCACACCTCAGAAATGTGATCTCACAGGTGTCCCTGTTCTGTGTTTCAGTCAATCCGAGACCACGTTATACATAACAAAGACCAAGACTGAGAAACAGGAAGTATTACAGTTCTGCACACATCTTTTCAGAAAACCTGATTTGTCTTGTTGAATACTACACCCAAATGCTGATCAGGAATCCTGCCACTGAACTTAGAACTAAAAATAAAGCTAACTAACAATCAAGAAAAGGCAGAATCTTTTGATTCCAAAGCCTTTAATTCATGATCAAACATAAACCTTAAATGAGAAATACTCTCATTAATCTCATTTTATGATTTTCAGATTTGTCTTCCTACTGTGCATATCTTTTCTTTTTCTTTTCCTACTTTTCTCCCCTGAACCACTGTGGTACATTTTCACCTTTAAAACTAATAAAACTCTTTAATCATCAGCCTGTTAATTCAAATATTTCTTTTTTACCAGTGAAGAGAATTAACATGTTCTTCACTTTCCTGCTAGGGATTTGCAATCATCCACTAATCAAGATAAATAGAAGAGAAATCACAAACTACCCGAGGCCAAGAGTTTTGTACTTGGGTGCTTAATGACAAACACATAAATCCATATATAAGTAACCAAATAAACAACCCAATTTAAAAAAAATACAGAACTTCCAGCAATCCCCATTGATTTCCCCAGTCACTTTGTTTTCTTCATTACTAGTGAAAAATTGAGTACTTATACACAATGCCTAACTGTGGGTATTCACATTTGAAAATATTTACTTGGGAAAAACTATTCTGAGAAACTTCTGCCCCAGTACAAGAAATGAAAAATGTCAAAACTGTGTTGACAACTGTAAATTATGGGATTAAGAAGATAACTTCTTATATCTCATATAATGTCAAACCTGTTGATTCCTGGTGCCACTGACTTATGCATGTCGACCTGAGGAATTTCAGGTAAATAGCAAATAAAAGTGTAAAATTGTTCCTAGTGACTGGTAAATCGTGGCACATAGGTCTGCACAGCCTAAGGCAGCCACTGCATGATTTCACAAGTTTTCACATGATTTTCACATGTTTTTGAAGCATACAGCAAGAAAATTGTTACTAGACTGAAACTCATAACTTTGTCACAGATTAGGGAGTTGTCAGACTGCCATTTCTCAATGGGCCTCACCTTATCATCCCTTACATCTGATCCCACAAAAGGGGAATTTCTAAATTCAGGCCTCCTAGATTTTTTGCAGGCAGCAGGTTTGCATCATTTCAAAAGCTGAGAATGGGCCAGGGAATGGTAAGGAATGATAAGACCTAAAAAGTATTCAAGAGTGATGATTTGCCTTCACCCATATCCCTGCTCCCGACTCTCTGAAATCACCCATACCATAGCAAAGTTTCTTTGATTTTCATAGTGTGGGAACATAGCCCATTAGAAAAGCACCAAGAAGGATTCATACCTCCAGAGTTTAGTACAAAACCTCTACCTCAAAAAAAAAAAGAAAATAAAAATATCCTGAGGAATGACACATTGCCAAGTGGTTTGGCTGCTGCTAGACTGCCAGGACATTCATTTTCCTTCAGGCGTTTCCCAGGTGGCTACAGAATCTGCCAGCTGAAACCTCTGAGCTCTTGTGGCAATATTGACACATAGCAGAAGCACCAGTACCTGACCTATCTTTGTGGGACTGCACATACAGGATGCTGTTTACTCAGGAGTGTTATCAGCCATAGAGTCTCTGAGCTCCAGTCGTTAGTAAACATTCATTATCAGAATCTTCTATGAAAATCACAAGGAGGCAGCAAGTATGACGAGGCAGTCTTCTCAGTTTTTCTTATGCAACTGCCTCTTGGGACTAATTAGGGCTGCTTTTGTAATTCACAAGCTATAAATTCCTTCAGATGCTTTTGGAAACGCTATGTGATCTCCTCGGTGAGATTCTGCTTTGTGCTGATACGGCAAGTCCGCTAAACTTCTCAAAGCGTGTAACAATCTGTCTGATTAACACAGAGAGGAAAGCCGAGCGTGGTGACAGAATAATAGCAGCTGGACTGTTAATTTGATGTTTCCCTTCCTCACTCACTTAAGGTTAATTGTACATCCTGCAGAAGTCTACATTCCATTCTCCTCCTAGACTTTTCTTTAGTTAACTGAATAACGCCATCTTATTTAATGACTGACTACAGCTAAGAGCTGGAGCAGACTTGCCTACCTTGCAATAAGAACAACTCAAAGCCATGAGATGGGAATCCAAAATGCTGGTTAATGTTGGATACCAAAATCCAGATATTCTCTCATTTTGAAGGAAGCAAAGGATGCACAGCCACAGATTTTAAGTCACACTTGCAATTGCTACTTCCTCATGGGCAGGTAGGACCCCCCATCAGACACGTTAAGTATGGACAAGACCACTACACAGGTATCTCCCACAGATTTAGCAGGGTCTCATGCCCTTGCAATTGCTCCTATGGGAAACAGCGGGCCCACAGGAGTGAAATGCACATTTGGGATCTAAGTCTAGATAACCAAAAGGACATTTCACCCTGCTCCTGGTGTGCCTCCCACCTTCAGAGACAAAACGCAGAGAAGGTAGTGGGTCAGGAAACCACCTGGAAAGAAAAAGGATTTTTTTTTTGCCAAGGCTGACACTGGGAAAAAATAGGAGCAAGCTGATAGTGAGAAAAGCAAGACAAGGCATCAGGAACAGAAAGGGAGTGGCAGAGCTATCCATGGCCACCCATGCAGATGGCAAAAATCCATCTGTATAAGGAAGGTCTGGGCTCTGAAAGAAAATTAACAGATCTAGGGTTAGCTGAATATAATGGAAAAGACTGGGGGACAAGAGATGCAAATGGTATCTTAGCAAGATGCAAGTGGTATCTTAGCAAGATTTTGCATGGAGATATTTAAAAGAGGCAAGATTGGAAGAAAGAAACAATACCTTTTATTAGACAAGGCTGATACAGGTGGGAAATAAACAAGCAGATCTCATATACACTTGTCGTCTATTTTTTTTTCAGTTATAGCTGTTGACCTAATAAAAGATATACTTTCTTCCAAACCATCTCCCTCTTACATCCTGAGAGAATCACAAGTGAAATAACTTTTAACTATCATGCTGATTTTAAAATATAATATTTAGTCTTTCCTGTAAACATATTTGGAATATGTGAAGAGTTGATGGATATTATAGTTGTGTTTTTACGTCAACAATCTCCTTACTAAATATTATTGAAAACAGAACTAATCAGACTGGGAGTTCTTTTTTTTTCCTTCAATCAGCTTCTTTGGTTGTAAAGTTTTTCTGTTCTGTTTAAAAAATAAAAATAAAATATTGAGTAGAAAGAAGCAATATAAATGGATAATGAAAGCAAATTATTATCAAAATGTTTCCCTCTTCACTGCTGCAATAAAAACAAATTGTATTTTGCTAACAAAGCCAAATTGTCAAATACAGAACTACAATTTGGTTTAATATACCATTGCACCCTGCATATTCAAAATGTCCCAAAGTGTCTTATAACAGTAAAAAAACAGCCTTATTACCATATGTGTCTGATTTTGTTACCAACCAAGCACTAAATTGAACAATTAAGCATCTAATATATTTACCAAAGCTTTCTGGGTTTTCTTCTCCTGCAGCTGTATACAGGGCTGTAATCCTGCATTTTTTATTTTGTTTTGGTTTAGACCATAATTTTGAGCTTTAAAGTGCAAGAACTGATCCAAAACTACATCAGCAACTGCAAGTTTAGCCTCTGGGGCTACGTGCCTGTGAGTGCATTAACGAGCCTGTGAAAGTTCACAGACTCTTTGGGCAGTGGTGGGCAGTGGTTGCCTTTTGCCCACACACAAGCTCTCAAAGGGTCCCCAAGCCCACTGTGTGACACATATTGGGGGAGGTTGCATATAGCTGGGGAGGTTGCATATAGCTACTTTATTCTGGAGTCTGTGAGACTCCAGAGTTTACAAACTCCCGAGTTTGTAAGACTTCAGTAACAAGAGATTAGGCACTGGATAAGTTTGTTTACAAGAGTTATAGCCTCTGTGTCTTTGAAATATATATTTAAAGACAGATTTTCAGAAGAGATCTACTGTCATGTAAGGACCAAAATATTCAGCCAGATTTGCAGAATTGTACCACGAAGATGTCAATCAATTTTAAAAATCTCTGTCTTTTCCATTTCATTCCTATAAGTAGGAAAGAATTTTTTTACAAATATGACCCTCCAGTATAAAGAATTCATCTGAGACTAGCTGTAATGTATACAATATCTAACCAAGTTTCATGTGAGTTATTTAAACCCTATCTCACTGTTTAAAATGAGAGTTCAGAAATCTCCCAGATAAAGGTTCTCAAGCTTGTCTCATTTCTGCTGCATCTAACTTTTTCAGCTGCCTGATCTCAGTCCCTACCAAAGTGTTCTCCAAGCTCAAATTTGGGCATGAAGTGGATTTTTTTTTTCAATGCAGCCACCAAACCAAACTCCTAGGCAAAGAAAGAAAGAAAATAATAGTTTGGTCATGCCAAATTTTTTAGAAGTTTGTAGCATACTAAACTCTAATCCACTAATGAATTTAACTCCTAACCCCACTGAAATTCACATTCACCCCTTTAAAATAATCCCACTCTGTACCCACAGCTAATCATACAATATAGTCCCCCGTGCTGCTTACTTTTTGAGGTCTATTCACGATTGCAAGATGAATCTTTCAACTGCCCATTGTAACATATCCTGCTCAGTACTTTTGTGGACCACTGGCATATTCCTGACAAAAACGCAAGAAGCTAATGCCAGTATGCTGTCTTTCTTCCTCCACATAGCTACCTCTAGTAGATAGTTATTTCCAGCTGCTGCTACCTTCCATCGGTAATGTCTTTTCCTGGTACCATTTTATCTTCATTTCAACATACTGAGGTCTTGGCAACACACACAGTAGATGTTTGATCGTGTTCAGCTGGGGATCTTTTAATGTACTGGGTTATCTTGGCAAGATACTCCACTGCTTTTCTTGCCAGCATCTTGCATATGCTACTAGCCTCTAAATGGTTTCCTTCCACAGCAGTGGGATCTACTCACTCTTCTCTGACATAGGTCTGCTGCTTATCAGCACTGCCAGGATCATACTGAGGCTGGGCCACAGGGCAGATGAAGTCCATCTGGTCACTGATGTAATGCTCTCTGTAGTTTCTGTCGGCTCCTCCTTCATCCAGCAGCTCCACTAAAACCCTTTGGGCCTGCCAGAGATGCAAGTTCTCTAAACAACTTGAAGACATCTTGCATGGATGTCTCTGTGGTATCCATAAGGATAATGCATAAGGAGTGCAGGCCAGGGAGTCAGGACACCTGTAGCTCAGATGGAATGTTAGTGTTATTCCATGACTACTCACCAGTGAAGTCTTCTCGTGCCAAATACAACATAATACCTTCTAGGGGGACTTCTGTGGCTAGTTTACCAACTCAACATTACCCACCTGCTGCCACTGCAAAGGCAGATTATCTAGTTCTGAAGTCAACTTCAGTCAAGAAAACTCCATGCAGCATCTCAGCCCATATGAAGAAAATTGCCGAATCTGGAGCTTTTTCTCCATCTATGCTATAAAATTCATTCGGTTTTCACCTGAGCACAAATTGTCATCCAACAGCTCTTACACAAGGGAAGTTTCAGCTTGAGCACAGCTTCAGGGTCACACTCACGTCACCTTCAATCCTTTCTATACTCTCCTGCTTTTCTCTTTCTGGGGTAGTAGTAGCCACAGTTCATGAAGTTCTCCTGTTTCCCATTTTATGGACTCTTAAGGAGTGGCCTTACTCACTCCATCACTTTCCCTAGCACTCACACTCAAGAGCAAGACTTCTGCATTCTCAGATCCTCTGTCTCCTACCATTAAACTTTTATCTTAAGACCTTGTACTTGTTTTCCACTACTTGCTCATTTGATCCTTTTTTACTTTTTTTTCTGTACAGTTGATCTCCTCCTGTTATTTGCCTGCTTTTGTCTGAGATTAAACAAGATTTTCTGGAATCTCTCCTGTAAATGGATGTCAGTGGTCATACAAATGATTTTCCTTGGCTCTAACTAGACAGTCGATTTTGTTTCCAAAGTAACGTAAGGAGAGCAGAGAGCTCAGCTTGGTAACACACACATCTATTCACTCCAGGAACAAGTGATGAGGCAGGCAAGTCTGGTCCATCAGGGACAGCACTCTAAATCTTAAACAAGGCACCAAATAATTCCTTTCACAAACCTATCAAACTCCTTTTTTAAAACCTTCAGGAAGGGGTTTTTCGCATTGTCCCAACAGTTGAAAACTTTATTCTAATTTCTAAATTTTTGTCATTAGCAGATAGGACAGATCTTTTGTTCATTTACCATTATCATTCTTTGTCTTAATGTTTTTTTTAATCCCTCCGTAGTGTTTACTCTCCTGATGTGTGTGTGGATGGCACCCATCCCTGCTCATCCTTAATACTGCTAACCTAAAGAAAGCATATCCCTTTAATGTCTGTTTGCAAGATAAGGATGTCCATTCTCTTAGTTGCTCTAGTAGCCTTCCTTCCTATCTTTTCCAATTTGAGCTATTTTTCTTGAGTAGGGGTGATCCAGAAGGGCACACAGACTTCCACATCCATTGCAGAGAAGCATTAGCCCTTTCCCTCCTGTATTGGAAATTTCTCTCCCAACGAAACCCAGAATCACAACACCTTTCTCAAAGTAGAACCCTGGTGTCTCACTGCAATTCTGTAGAGAATAGCGTATGTGGATTCTTCATCTTGATCAAAGACTTCTACTACTTCTTCATTTCCATTACAAAGCTTGTTACGGTCTTGTTGGGATCACTAATGTTGAATATGTCTATCAGCTCTTCTCTTTCACTGTTTCTGCATTATCCCAGGCAAGAATCTACACTGGGTTTTCATTTTTTACCTTCAGTAAAAAATGAAAAAAAAAATACTACTGATTTCCTTTTTTTCAATCCCACGTCCTCTGTCAACTAAGCATGAGGACTTGTCCTTACTTCTTCCGCTTCTGCACAGCAGTCAGGAAATGCAGTATCTTGACAGACCTAAAACCCTAAATGCTGCCAGATATTTTGCTTCTGTTTTGCAAAGCACATTACTAAGTGTGCTCTCATTTGGCTGACCACTGGCAATAGGCTTCTCTTTCAGACCTCTAGCAGTGCCCCAAAGCAAAAAGATCACCTCTTAGCTATCCTTTTCCAACTCTTCCTTCTTTCACCTGTCATCTCCTCCTCCAAATCCCTTGCTCACTTCTACAAAGGAAGGCCACAATCCAGCTTGACAAAGGTACACAGAGCAACATGGAACAGATCACCCAAAATGTTGTGGTGCACATATAAAGGCACTTTCGCTTTTCAAGTCTCAGTCTGCACTTTAGGAGGGATGGGAAAGTTCCTTTACCACAACGGTTGTTTGAAGCCGATTCTCTCCAGCACGCTCCAGCTCTAGAGGACAGACTTTTTCCACAGTATTTTCACTCCTGCTGCCTGCAACAACTTCCAAACCAATCATTATAGCACACATCAAAAGCTTTTCATCTGAAGTTCTGACAGATTTCTGGAGAAAGGTTGGGGGTTTATTCATTTAACAGACACCAGGGAAGACCAACTCCAGGTTTAAAAATCTCTTAGTAGCCTAAATGAAGTTATTTTTTCCCCTCTTTAGCCTTAAAGCCAAAATAGTGTTATTTTCTTAATAGCTTGCCCCAGCTTGTTTTCTTTCACAAGCAGCAGCACTTTAAGTAGAGAGCCCACACTGTAATAATTTACTTGGGGAGAACAGATGGAAGTGGAGAGGGTCAAGACTGAGTTGCATGCTGTGGCTTTTTGTGTGCATTCATCTGTGCTACTTTTCCTTTTTTGACAATGCAATTCTAAGACTATTGGTATTTTTTCAGACAGGGAATTATAAAGTTAAAAAGGTAGCAATGCTTAGCAAACAGATAGGTCATAAACTAAATTGTACTACACTGTGCCTTCTTATTTGAGTTAGGGGGTCAAATTCTTAGTACTTTTAAGGACTCTAGAGAGCAATTTGTGAGGAAAATGGGGAGAAGACAATTTACACAATTTCGCCTATGCCTCTGGTTTGAAAATTGCCTCAGCTAGTCCTCTAACATATATAAAGTTGTCTGAACACTGCTCTTCTTCCATCAGCTGCCAGCAGCTTCGAGAAGCCACAGCACAGAAAGGGAAAGGAGAGGCATAGTGAGATCCCAGCCACACAGGTAAATAATGCAGTTCGCCCAGTGATGATCCTACTTAATATTCTCTACTGGCTTTTCAGAAGAATCATATTAAGAAGAATGTAGGCATTCTAAAGCAAATTTCTTCCTCTATTCTTGCCTTCATTTCTAGATCAGTTGAAGAGATAAGAAAAGGAATATGTCTGCATAACATTGCATGTCTCTCAAATGTATGTACAAACTGTGAAACTTTTTAAGTGTATGTAAACCTGGTGTTTGTCTGTGAGGGTATCTGTCTGTGTTATCCAACCTTTTGGAACAGGCTGCCCATGGAAATGGTGGAGTAGAAGTATTTAAAAGATATGTAGATGCAGCATTTATACAAACACAGTGGACTTTGCAATGTTAGGATAATGATTTTACTCTATGGCCTTAAAGGTCCTTTCCAACCTAAATGATTCTATGATTCTAAAAGAAAAAGGAGGATCAGCATAAGAGCATGGTTTCTGGATTGAAAAGGTGTACTTGGTTGTTATAGTAACGTAACTTTTGCAAAGCTCACTTTGTGACAAAATAGAGGTCTTTTGCATTAGCAGAGGATCTTTTGAGAAAAGATGTAAAATTATGTGTGCAAGATATATAATTTGAGAAGTTACAAAAAATCTTCCCTTTGTCTTTGTAATCAAATTAAGGCAGCAGATACTTTCTGAGTCAGTGACAAAAGCAAAAAAAGCGCATTAGTCCAAAAATTTTTTTAAGCTCCCGTAGGTAAAAAGGGAGGAGAGGCTTTTGCTGGCTTCTCAGCAGCAGAGGTAGTTTAGCTGTGCTGGGGGTGTTGCAGTCTCACACACATTCAGATTCAATATTCTGCCAAGTTCCCTACCATGTCGTTTGCTTAATAGACAGGGCATGGGGGAGAGGATTGAACATTTTATCAGAAAGACTCATAACAAGGTCTCTTTGGTTGACTTCCAAATGTCCTTTGTAAGGGATCACATGCTTCTTTCCCCACTCCATAATTTCTTTCTGAAGAAGGGAGATTTAATACACCTAAGGAAACAGGAGCATGTGTGAAAGTCTTGTCAACTGCTAACAAAGTGTCTTGATGCAGACATGAATTTGTACAATGTGCTTGCTTTTGGGGGAAGATCAGTTTTACACATGTCTTGCTTATTTTTCTCTGACCTTTGAAGGCTAATTCAGTGTGTATACTTGATTAATTTCATGATCCTAGCCAATCTGCATGAAGTGCTCTGTCTGAGCATGTGTAATTAGCCATCTTTTCTTTGCTCTGTTCCCATAGTCTGAATGTAATGAGATACATAATGCTTTCCTAATGTGCTAGAAATTTTATAGGGTTTTTAACTGTCAGTTTGATTTGCTGTTACTGTACGTTCTTTTTGTAAATTGATCCATTCTTTCTCTCTCAACACACCAGAAATTAAACCTTTCAAAAAAGCATTCTTTTCATCCACATCTAGCTAATATATAAAGTGTATATATAACACCAGCACAGAATACATATGCACAAACACACACACACAGCATATGTCTAATAAACAACTTCCTCTCAGTATGCTTCCCTGATGCCATGTTTGGGTGTTAAATTCAAGCAAAATTCCCCAGACCAAACATTATTCTCCAACTCAGATTTGCATATGTACAATCGACAGAGTGGGCAGTCAACACCCAGTCTCCCACCTTATCCATAAAAAACGTGTTCTGTTTCTGGGACATACATCTCAGTTTTGCAGTCAGTTGCACATGTACAAACCAGCAGACAATGAATGTGCCTTCAGAGGCTAATGCACATTTCTCTCACAAGAGCTGCAGAAGCAGAGATCTCCAGTTTGGCAGAAGAACTCCATTTTGATCTGCTCAGTAAACATAATGTACATATCCCAGTTTAGATTTTCACAGTATGTTGGACCTGAGATAAAAACCCTGATGGAGATTTGTGGACATTAGCAACGTGTTTTCTACAGCCTGATCATGGTCAGGGGCTAGAGTCCTCTTTTTCACAGCTTAACAACAATCTTTCCTGAAACATGACTTCCTTTAAACCTTTCAGAAGAAGAAAATGTCATGGGTATCACCACTATTGTAGCCACATAATGATTAAGGATTCTCCACAACAATCCTGAAGTTTATGCTATTAGGATCAAATAACAAGCCCTTCACCAGCATAATGAGCACTTATATAAATAAAAGACCAATTTATTTTTTCGAGCTTACTCTAACAAAAGCCTGTTTCTTCCACAGCTCTACATCCTCACAAAAGCCAGAGAGATACAACAATTTTTAACGTGATTTGCCCAAGGCTCTATAGCCTAAGACAACATCAAGAATAAGAAATGGGACCTCCTGATTCACAGGCTCGTGGTCCAGTTCATAGATCATGTAAGTAAATATCTTTTGCGTGTGTTTGAGAAGAAATGTTGGTTCATGCATAAAGTTATTGTAACCTTCTGAAAAATGTCGTAACTTGTAGAAAGGACAGTAAAGGTACTTAATGAAAGAGACTGTAAATAAACCTCCATTCCTCTGGAATAATGACTAAACAATCAGACGATTGATTTTACAGTTTAATATTTAATCAAAATGACTCATGCTCCAAAAAATAAATTCTTTGTCTAATTCTTAATCGCCTCTAAGACGGATTAACTACTCTGTACACACTTTCTTGCATTGCTCTCTACATTTACACCACAAATGCTCTGGCCTTCTTCAGGACTGAAATATGTGTTTTATCGTGATCAAAGACTGCATATCTACAGCACTGACTACATCTATGCTGTCCAAGGAGTGAAGGCTTTTCTTCATCTTAGCCGCCTGTAAGATTGTGAAGTTATATTGATTTATTCATGTCTTTCAAAGGGTGAGGATTAGCTGCCCAGGGGGACTAAATGCTGGACTGTTCCCCTATGAAAAATCCAGCAGTAAGTTTGCGAATACTTGTTTGCTTAAGAGAAATCCATGTTTAAATATCTCTCATTTTGCTAGGAGAATTTCTTTTCAGGAGAACAGGGTTCTCCTGAAACTTCTCTCTATTTCTGCTTTAAACGTAATAAAGTTTTACAAGAAAGGGTTCATTTCAGTGACAATGCTAGGAGCGGTGTGGACTAATGGTTTGTACATTTCTTCTGCAGGCACTGGGAATCTACAGATAGATTATGCATACATGTAACCACGAGTTAAGTCATGGGATCTTGTAACAGTACTTGGCTATTCTGCTAATTCCTCATGATAGATAAACAATATGTGTCTCACTGATACTGCCCAGAAAGTAGATAATGCAGAAAGTTTCTTTCAAGAAAGAAACTAAGGAAGAAGGAACTTGGAGGAGGGAACAAAAGAAAGACTATGTACCCTAAAGGATACAATATTAATCATCACAAATCACAAAAGTATTTGGAAACTAGGGTTTGTGTTTGTAGCTACCTGTCCACCATACAAATTTGTTACTTAAATCACAATCACAAGCCAAATAGGGTGTGGAGATAAGAATTTAGGCAATGGCAATTGTTTCTGTTATGTTTTAAAATGTATTTTCTAATCTGGTTTAACTTTTTTTATGTAGCATGTATCTGTCTTTGGTATCTCCTTTGTGCTTCACTGTCTTTCTAGTCTGTTAACCTGTCATTGATGCTCTCCAGTACCTGCTTTACTTTTACACAGCTGCTTTTCTTGCATTCTTTTCTGTCATCCTGCACCTACACTCCTTTTCCCATACAGTTTTCAAAATGCAATGCAAATCTTCGTCCTCAGATTTTGTTTGAAAGAGGGCAAAATAAATTGCTCATTTCTGTCACTACCTTGAGGTTTTTGAGACAGCTGAAGGCAGTATTTCAGAAAATAACATCGCTTTGGTTCAATCTTAACACCCTTCTGGCCAGTCTACATAAATATCTCCATCTCTAAGTAGAGATTATGTTTCACTTCCAGGTCTGAATATCTCCTCGTTGTCTGTCCCTTCAAGGCAGCACTAGTGCTGGTTTAGTTGTGTGCAGGAGAAGAATCAGTGCCCTCTCTGACACCTGAATCACCTGCTCACACCACACTATGCTTTCTCTTTCCTGGTGTAGCTGTCTGCAGTGGAAGAACCCATGCCAGCTCCCATTTCTACCAGACATTTTAGCTAAACTTTAGACCTGAATGTTTTTCTTCCCTAATCTGATCCCACTCCTTCACTGAAATGCTATGCCTTTTGGATTTAAGTATGTTGGCTGTGTTACAGTTCCAGTCTGTTTTGTGTGTGGCAGAAAATCTGCTTTCATGATTTGCTTAGTTCTCCATTTGTTTTCCTCTCAGCTATAAATAAACAGTGCAAATGGTATATCTTTCTGAACTGTTCCTCCTTGTCCCATGCCAGGGACAGGACGAAAGGGATGTGAGGGTGTAGAGAGAATCCATCCACAACATGAGACAGGACAACTGAGAAAACTAATATAGAGGATGGCACATTTTGGGGCAGTTGGTGTCTTCAGGAACAAGATAAGGACAAATGTTTTCTTTTTTCAATCCCTGCAAATGTGATTTCACTGTCAAAAGTGAGCTGTTCTCTTTGGCACGTTAAGAACTGAAAACCAGGAGAAACACCAGTAGAGAGTAAAGCATTCAGAAAGGAGGTCGGGGGGAGAGAACATTAGCTCAGCTCTTTACTACATGACATGTCTTGAAGACAGACCAAAGAAGGGATTATTATTGCCATCTCACAAGAGAAACCCATCCGTGATCTTCATGTGAGAAACACATTCCGAAGTTTTTTGAGAAGTACTGCAGGAGCCACAACTCTTTTTTGACTGGGTGTGACTTCCCAGACATGAAGTGTTCTGCTACAAATCCATCAGAAACTAAACAGGCAAGTGTGAAGTGGTGAGGATAGAAAACAAATGTATTTATGTAGCTGCACAGCAATGACTGACAAAGAGAGACTTTACAAACTGAGGCCTCTCACTTTACAAACTGAGCTCTCCAAGATCTTGAATTGCGTGGTCTGAGAACATGCAGGTTTTTTTGGGATCCTGGTGGTCTTATACCTATGGAAGGCAGAGGACAGGCACACAGCTCTTCTGATACTAGAGCATATATCTCCCAAAAGGATTTTTCAAAACTATTCTTCAAGGCTGGTTAGAATACCTCTCCTTGTTGCATTGCATCAGCACTGTGCAGCTCTGCTTGAGCACCTCCCTTCCCTTAAAACCAAATTCCCAGTTGCCTGGAAACACTGCCCACCTGTTTTAAAAAAAAAGGAAATTGTAAACACAAAGGGACAGCCAAGGTCCCACTGGCAAATTTGGGAAATGTTCCTTTCAGCACTGAAGAAAATAATCAGTCAGACCTGGTAGTTAGAAGCAGGAGTGATCAGTTCATTGTCCAAGAGGAAAAGATATCTTTTACTTAGCTGGAGGTCACCAAACATTTTTATTTTCATACACAAGATCAGCAAGCATGAAGCCAGTTCATCTAGTATTAAACACTAAAGGCTCCAATGTTTTGCGTAGCTACTTTATAATTCTCTCTTTCTGCTGATAACCAAGGGGCAACAAGCTGAAAAATCAAAGAATATCATGTCAATTCAATGTACATCAGTGTTGTGATGCAGTTTTTATGTAAGATGAGTTTCAGACACAAATAATATAAACTTTCCATGTTGAAGCTAGGGCACTTAGCTAACACTTCAGAAACTGTCATTGAAGTTAGAGTAAGTGCAGAAGTTGCGGAATAGAGGACCCTCCAGTAGGTCCTTTCAATCTCCAGCTTCTGCTAACTGATCCATGACAAGATAGAAAGGCTTTAGAATTGTTATCATTATCCCTCATTCATTAAATCACTGCTGCAGGGGGTGTATATTACCCTAAAATGCATAAGATTCTATAAAACTTGCCCATACTTACAACAAAACTTCCAAACAGAAAATGTATCGGTCCTTTCCTCCCTGTGGCATACCAGTTTCTCAGGTCTATCAACTGCTCAGCCATTCAATAAGGCAAATAAATATCTGCTTAGGTCCACTGATCTTTCTCATTTTTGAGTAAAGACAAATTTGAGGACTGAGTTAAGCTTGATTTCCCTGATAGTTGATGTGACGTCCATGCCCCAGAACAAGTTTCAGAAAATTCTATATTTGGTTTAAAAGTCAGTATTTCCCATATTGAAACATCAGCATTTCAAGCTGTGCAGCAAAATGAAGGTTGTATGCAAAAAGAGCAAAAAAATCCCCACCTCCTAAAATCTGTAAAATGAAGGAAAAAGCCAGAATTCCTGTGGCTGTCTTGCTCATTTCTCGACTGACTGCTATTTGTTGTTAAAAGGCAGTGCATGCAGGATTAGCCAGAGCAATTTGTTGATCACACAGGCATCCCACATTCAGTGCTGTTCTCCATTAATGGACTAGTGGACTAGCAGAACATGAATAACAGGACCACACACTACTGACTGCTGTGTGCAAAGCAAGACTGACTTTCACATTTATGAAAGGGTAATGACCAGAAATAGGAGGAAATAAGCAATTTTTATCCAGACTTTTTCAAGTTAAAGGGACACCAAGATATTAATCTCTTATTACACTATGTAAGCAAAGCAATGCTTACACAAAGAGTGAGAGGTTGTGCTGTGCCCCAGGACATGAACTAGCTGCTGCTGAAATTTAGAAGAAAAGTTCTACTGAGAAGCTCATCCTTAATTGACTGTGAAAATATTTCCTGCATCTTTCGCATAGGCATCTGTCTCTGTGCACCCTGAGAGGACGCCATAGTCTAACTATAGCAAAAGCAAGCTACCAATAAATTATTCTTTTTCTTATTCTGAGTGATTCATTGAGACCACAGCCTGAAAGTTTCAGAAGCATCTTTGTGTGCTTTCTTGCTAATCCATCAATCTGATGGGTCAGTACCCAACTGCCTGTGCCCTGCACTTCTTTTTCCGACAGCTGAATCTTTTCTCATAACAACAAATCCTACAACAGACCACCTGAAAGTGTTTGGAGAGCTGTGTTGGCACATGAATATGCCAGTCTGGTGTGACACTCATTTGCAGCTCCTAAGTCAGTTCTAAAACGCTCTGCCAAGTTTTTCAATTAAGGTCTAGAAAAACAAGATGCCCTTGCTTAAGACGTAACCCACTCACAGCATGAAGGACAGGGGTGATAAGGGGTGTTGAGTAGTGTCCCCATAACAGACTTTCAAGCAGCTGTGCCCACCTACCATAGCAAACTTATTTATCCATTGAAAATAAACAATGACACTTGTCTATACAAATTGTAAGTGCTCTCCAGATAAGCAAAAGGTGTTTTATTTGTCAGGCCTACAGAAGCTGACAGTGGGAAACCTGTTCCCTCCTCCTACTCCCATCTTTCCCCTTTCCTTTTCCTTTCTCCAGCACGAGCTTCCTCAGAGCCAGTACTCTCCTACACTGCATAAGAAAACGTGAAAATATGCCTCTGAATAACCCCCACCTCTTTTGCTTATGTCTGTTCTTCACTTTAAATTTCCGTCCCTTTCCCCTTGATGCCCCTTTCAGCCCTTACTGGTCTTGTTCTTTCTTATCCCACCTCTGATTGCTGCCCACGCAAGTGTTCAGACATTATTTTCCATCTCCCAAATTTCCAAACACCTGAATCTAACACTTCTTCACCCTTCCATGAACCTTCTTTCCTGTCCATCATTTGCCTAGCAAAGGAGGTAGTAGCTACCATTTCTTGATGCTGCTTCCTTGTTGGAGATTTTCTACATTTTTTTTCCTTTTTCCCGGTTCCTGTGCTGCACACCCACTTTGTTGCCATTTCCAGAGCTGGAGAAACCCAAGAGGAGAAGAATGGTGGATAATGCCCCATGAGAAGAGGCTGAATGCAGGCCTGTCTTCAATGCACACTGTAAGCACCTAAGAAATCAGTCACTGAAAGACCAACAATGGGGATATTTCACAAACCAGACAAAAGGCTTAAGAGTGCTTAATCCTCAGCTGAAAAGTCAGGTAGGTTTTCTCCCCAGTTGTACCAAGCAGGTCCCATCCTGGCAGCTCATTTAGCCAAGGAAAGATATCTCATCTAATAAGCTCAAGAAGCTTTTTTTAATACCGGGACACCTTTGCAAAATCAAATCAGCACTTCCATTAAAACACCCCCAAACCTCCAAAAACAAGTTTCATGGAACAAAAAAAAAAACAAAAAAACAATCCACCTGAAGGCTGTCTAGGAGAGAATATGTCACAAGGGAGAAATAGTTATCACAGAATCTACAAGAAACAGGCATCACACCTGCATCTTTTTGACAGAAGCTCAGTATTAGACTACTATCTCCATTTCATACTAGTTGCTTTTGAGATCAGATGGGTTTTTAGAGGATTCAGCCTTAATACAACCAGTAGTTTAAGACCATGAAATGGAGAAAATAAACCAGGGTTGTAGCCAAAGGCTTTATGTTTTTTCCTCTCTACTATTAGATTTTTAAAAATTTCCATTGGATAGTCAGCTAAAGTTCTTAAACAAACTGAAGAATAAACCAGTCATTTCTTGTATCTTGATATTTCCCTTTAGAACAGGAACACAGTTTTATGTATCTGAGCACAGAAAACCCTGCAGAAAAAGAAAATGCTACATTGCAGGAAAATGTTACATATACAGAATTGAAATAATTTTGTTATTCATGCAGGTGACACAAAACCACATTGCAAAGCTTTTACTCCAATTAATGACACTATTTCACAAGAACTCCCATTGACTCTAACAGGACTATTCATTTACAGCCTAACTCCAAATATGCTGTATTCACAGCCAAGGGTTGCACTGACTTCACATTTCGAATCAGCCCTTGGTAAAATAGTGTCGAGCACAAGGAGGAGTATCAGAACGTGGCTCTTAATGAGGGAGTTATAGAAAGTTAACCTCCTTACTGTCTTCACATTGTCGAAGGCGCCTGGCTGAGGTACAGGATGAAACCTATGCATCAGATGATTAGGGTGAAATCAACCATCAAATTAAGGACAGGAAGGGATGTTTCTTCCCTGTTCATGTCAGAAGGAAACCAACAGGGTGTAGAGAAGCTATTTGCTTTCCTCTGTATTATGAGACACTGTCCTCTTTTAAGGAGTGCACTGAATGCCATTGCAGGGAACTATGACACCAATGACAACCACAGTCATTCTTCTTTCCTTCCTGTGGCAGGTGGCAGTTTTGAGGTCCTCTTCTGCTCTTGTCCTCAAGAGAGTCTTGTAGGTAGTAGGAAGAATTTTGGAGGTCACCAAGTACTGTCACACATAGGGAGACAGCTTCTGATTATTTCAGAACTGGAAAAGTGAATTATACCTAGTCACAACTGGTCTTTCTTGGTATGATTGTACCTGTGTTCAGTCTATGCAGCTCTACAGAACAGGGTGGAGCAGTTTGAGATGCTGTAATTTTAAGAAGTCGTGTAGTCTGTGTTTTGCTGGGTTTTATTGGAAGAGCTTCTTTCCCGTTCTATTCGATGTAACTGACAAAATGAAGCCATGGTTAAAAAATAAATCAGCTCCAGTCGTCAGGAGCATTGTTATGCACACTCACATCTTGACAGTTTTTCACAGCTTTCCAGTGTAGGAGGAGAGTGCTTGCCACTAGAGCTGTAAATATAATTTTTAGAGAAGGTTCCTGCTACTTTCTGGCCTATATGCATTTTAGAAACAAAATTGAGTATGCGCATACTGAATGTTTGAACAAGACGTTGTACAAATATGAAACAACAAGGAAATTAGAGCTCAGAAATCACAGAAAATTAAAACTCAATCTGAGCAAGGGGGGGAAAAAAGTGTAGGAGAT
>VZRS01002107.1:5282-22775 GCA_013398055.1 Ifrita kowaldi
TTTAATCTGTAAGAGGAGAAATTTAGGTTAGATATTCGGAAGAAATTCTTCCCTGTGAGGGTGGTGAGGCCCTGGCACAGGTTGCCCAGAGAAGCTGTGGCTGCCCCTGGATCCCTGGAAGTGTCCAAGGCCAGGTTGGAATAACCTGAGATAGTGGAAGGTGTCCCTGACCATGGCAGGGAGGAGGAACGAGGTGGGCTTTAAGGTCCCTTCCAACCCAAACCATTCCATGATCTACTAGGCTGTGTAACAGAGCAGCATTCCCTACGAAGAATGGTTTTATTTGCCCTAGCACTACTGACAACTGCAGACCCACACAACCTCAGACACAGAATGCTGCTCAGAAAAATCCAGCCAGACTTACTCACGCCGTGTGGGATGAGTATCACAGCACAACTGGCACTCTTCCCTTCAGCACCTGCCATTTTAGATGCAAATTTAAGCATCAGCTGGGGTTTAACACTTTCACTTAAAATAACTGAGATGTGGTTCTCTCTCATTCAGTCCCCATGAGGTAAGGAGTACCAAGGTGCTACATCCACACCCTGGGAGGTTCTCCTAGTTTAGGAATCATTGTGGGTCCAGCGCCAAAGAGCAGCAATTCCAACATGGAAAATTAATTAAATAAAATGGTGAGAAGTGCGAGAGCTTTCTGAAAAAGTGATGAAATGGCCCAGCAGGGTAAGGACCTCTTCTCTTCCCCAGTGTGGGTATCAGGTGTGTACCTGTGTTCTGGGCACTGATGAAGGCCACCTTGTTAGTGTCAGGTTTGAGGCGGATGAATCCACATTCCCGGTGCATGGGCTTCCTGGTATCCGGATGGAAGGCGTTGAACCTGAGGGGAAATCAGAGCACAAAAGCTGATGTGCTTCGCACTCAAAAGACACTTTTTGGCCTGGTTTCCTCTTATTTAACCACATGAGTGCCTGCAGTACTCTTTGAAGAGTAAAAGACTGACAATGCTTCACAGTTGAGAGATGCAAACCTGGAAAATATGGTTACTTTACAGAGGCACAGCTATTTCTTAGAGCTGGAGCTAAGGCTGTAAGTTCAGGCTTTAGATTTTCCACAGCCCCTGGGTCTTTCTAAGAACTAGCTCAGAAAGCCCTCAGGAACTCAGATGTTTCACAGATGCTGAAGCCACATGTGTCTCAAAAACTTCCTTTTCTCAAGTAAATATCTGGGATTAAGGAATCATCTTTATTTAGCTTTTACACCTGGCAAGTTGGTTTTTCTGTCTATTCCTTGCTGTAGGCAGCGAGGGAACAGACATATTTCTCCCATCACCCCCTTCAAAAAGATAAAAAGTTCAGCTCAGATCCTTAGGTATTCTTCAGGAGGTCTTCAAAACTGTAGGTTTGGTCACCCACAACATGGCTGATTATATGGATCAAAGGAGAAACAAACTTAAATCAGGCAGCTCTCAGTGCTTGGAGTATTTAAGGGATACAGGGACCATGTTTAACAGCCACTGACTGCTCCAGGAGCCAGGAAAGCCCAGGGTCTCTGTCCTTCAAGCCTGATGCCTATTTTCCTGGCACTTCCCAAAGCTCAACAGTTCACAGCTGTGTAACTCCTTGGCACAAAGAAAAGGAGGGGGGGAAAAAAAAGGTGACTCAAATAAGCAACTGTTCATAAGCTGGGGAGGGAGGTGCAGCCAGAGCACGACTGTCAGAGCTTTCTTTCTTTTGGAAATCAGACTAAAGCTGTCACAGGCTAGGCTGGCAGCTCCATCACACTCCAGGAACACAGGGCATCTCTCACACAGCACTTTTGTCTTGTAATTCTTCTTTTCTTGGTTTTCAAAGCAACACACTTCCCAACTCACCCCTCCAAACGAGCACTGGAGCAGTACTGAGCAGTAGCCAACTTGTCACTTCCCTCCCTCTGGGTTTCTTTTGATTTCTCTTAGAACAATCACTTGCAGCAAAAGCAAGTAGTTAAGCTACCTACCTCCTATCCCATATGGTTTGATAAGAACTTATTTTTCTCAGATTTTCACAGTGGTGAAGACTGAGGACCACGGCTTAAAATGGACAAACTTGGTAGCCATGCCATAGCTCCTTCATTTATTCTAAGTGGGAGTTTCACAAAGAATGCCAATTAATCACAAGTTTTCAAGAAAAACGAAAGTCAGACCGTGCAGTCACATACCACAACATCATCTCATCTGGTAGGTGAAAATTTGTGTACTTTGCCATTGGAAAAGAAACCCAACCAACAAATCACCCTGGAGCCATGCCTGCTCCAGTCCAACAGCTGCTGCCAACAGAGACAGACCCCTCGACTTACGAGAAGTTGAGCATGGGCTGCCCCACATGAGAGATGTGCACTTCTTCCAGGTACTGGAAAGGCTTCATTGTAGGGAAGGTGCCGTCTCCTGGCGGGTCTGAGAGCCAGGTGCCCAGCATCCAGGACAGGGGTTCCATCACAGGGTTCAGCTGGGGAGTCTCTGTGGAGGAAAAGAAAGAAGGAAGAAAGAAAACTCAGGGATCTGTGCTCTGCAGGTTGCTGTGAGTTGCCTCCAGTTGGCTGTAGGTGAACACGAAACACCTGAGAAATGGTTCAACACCACAGCAATGCTTTTCTTCAGAGCAGTGCCAGCTCCAAGGTGGGAGATGGGGAAAAACGAACAGTCATGGAAATTTGGTCTGTTTCCAGCTTTCAGCCATACATAGAGCACTCTTCCAGGTGGTCCATTTCTGACTCCTCTCTGTAGCTTGATCTGAAAGAAAAGCCCTCTCCCATCTACATGCAGTGAAGAAGATGACTGAAATCTCAGCATAAAGAATCATCATTAAATGATAATGAAACCTCTAATGCTCTGGGCTGATCTTTCTCAAGCACTGAGTGCATACTGTTCCTGCTTGTTTCAGAGGCCAAGGAAATGAGTCCTCACATCAAAAGAAAATCAGGCTGTGTACATATTGAAGATCAAAGTTCGGCTATAATATTTTTTAAGAGGTTAACAATGACCTGAACTTGTACAAAGAGACAAGCAGGGATCATTCAGAAGCTGTTCTGCTTAGGCTCTGGACTAAAACAAACATTTTTAAAAGTGCCTGTAAGGCTGTAGTGGGTTGAACGTGAGTTGATGGACAGACTTTTAGACTAATGATGCTTCTCATAATTTACATATTTAAACCACACAGAAAGGTGGGAATTGCCTTTCGTTCCAGCTGGCCTGCCAGTAGGTGAGGGGATCTTGGAGCCTCCAGGCCCCTTCCCCTTTTCCCAACGCCACGGCACCAACCCTAGGTGGCTGGGAGGGGAACTACCCCAGAGCCACAGGCAGCTAAAACCAGCCATGGACTGGCACACAGCTAAAACCAGCCATGGACTGCCCACACAGCCAAAAGCAGCCATGGACTGCCCACACAGCTAAAAGCAGCCATGGACTGCCCACACAGCTGAACCCATCCAGCGCGGCTTCGTGGGACCGGCGGGTCCCGCTCCTCTCCACAGAGCCGGCAGAGCCTCCTGCCTGCAGCCAGCACACTTCGTGCTGAACTGAAGGGGACACCACGCAGCCAGCAGCACAAAGGGAGCGAGGCTTTCTCCATGGTAAAGGCTGAACAAAAACACTCTTCAACAGGGTGGCTTCAGAGCCAGAGAGAAAGAGAAAGCGAGTCATGCGAGAGAAGCTGCGAATGGCAACTCGAGAAAAGAGGGCTGTGCCGTGTTTCTCGCGCGGAGCTTAAAAACACTTCTTGCATGCCGTGGTAAGAAACTGTAATATCACAAACTGTTTGCCTCTTTAATCCATTTGAGTACATGGGGTGATGGAGAATTCACGTGTGGCCCATGAAGATAGTGAAGAGTGCCTATGCCAGGCTATATAGAAGCAGTGAGAGGCTTTTAGAGACTTGTGAAGAAAGCCTTTGTGTTCAGGCCAAAATACCTCATCCTTAAAAAGATTAATAACGCCATGTGATGGCCCACGTTTTGCAGTGTGAAGGAACTGTGAGATTTTTCATGGAAGAGATGGTGTACACCACAGCAGATTGTTTCTTTCCAGGTGGGTCTGCTGTTGGTGGCAGTTCGGGAACCACGTGAAGCAGAAGAAAACCCTTTTTTCCTTAAGCATAAGAAAGAGACTTTTTAAGAACTGCTACACTGACTAAAATCCCATGTTCTGTTATCCTTTGTGCGAGTTGGGTAAAAGGAGGGAAGTGCTGGAAGAGAGCAGGGGGGTTTGCTTTAATTTCTTGTTATTTCTTTTTACTTTTGATTCTGTTAGTAATAAAACTCTTTCTTTGTACCACAACTGTTTAAGTCTGAACCTGTTTTGCCTTGCAGCTCTCTAGTTTTCCTCAATATTTTCTTATTTTCCCCTTATGAAAATAACAGATTTCATGTGCTTAACGCTTAGCTGCATCAAACCACGACATTGGTAAAGAGTAAATGGAAGAGAAAGATTCTTCCCTTTGTCACTGCAGTTATTAAAAAGCAACTAAGGTCTGTTTCACAAAGTTAAAACTTCTTTAACAGATCATTTTACAGAACCACAAAATAAGCTGAGCTGGAAGGAACCCACAAGGATCATCAAGTCCAACTCCTGGCCCTGCACAGGACCATCCCAAAGAGTCACACTATGTGCCTGAGAGCATTGTGCAAATGCTTCCTGAACTCTGTCAGCCTTGGTGCTGTAGGAGAGCTTTGATAAACACTTTTGCATTTTACTTTCAGAGGTTGTGACCTGAAAAAAATACATCAGGAAAATGGAGACAGACAATTTAAAGCCATGTGAAGAGCAGAGCAGATCCATTACTAAGGTGTAAGTAGGGAAAGCAAAACATCACTTATGGGATGTTGGGAGAGATGGATTCCCACACAAACGGGGTGCCCACTACTCTCAGTGTCTGTTATGCAGAGAAATATGACTGAAGTATGCTTAAAGCATGTCCTCCTCTCCATCATGGGACAAATGTTTCCTACTGGCAAGGTGGGTGTTCCAGGGGGGTGTTTTCCACACCTAGTGAGATCTAGAATACAAGAACAAGCTGCCTGTCTGGCTGGTCTAAAAGGAACAGACTCAACTGCAGGGAGAAATCATGACCTAAAAGAGTAAGGCTGTGGTCAAAATTCCCTTGACTAGTCTGAGTTTTGCTGTGCTCTTTACGAAATGTCAGGCTAAAAGAACTGAGCAAGGAAGAAGAACACACAGTCCACACCTGAAATGCCAAAGGAGAAGGAGCAGCAGCTTTCCTGGGTAAAAGAGACCACTTGTGGTACTCATTCTTCCATAGACAGCAGGTTTTAAAAGCCAGCCCGTGTCAGCAAAGTGCTGCTACTTACTCTGCTTTATCCTGAAGTATTTTGCAAGGGAAGCAACATGAGGAAACATGGCAGCTCCCTAGGAAATAGGTGATAAAAGCCTACAGCATGAGAGCCAGGATCTGTAGAACATCCTGTCAGACTATGCATTCCCCAGCAGCTTACCAGGACTTGGAAAGGAGTTCCCACAATCTGTACAGCAGTGTCAGTGTACTGGACAGTATTTCCTTGTACTCACCTTTCCAGCTCCATGAGGAGAGCACACAGTTCTGTGGGTAAGGAGTGTACTGCTCCTCCCTCCAACTGGTGTTTGCCTTTCACTCACCACTGCATTTCTTTCCAAGCTTTTTGCAGGCTCATCTCCCACGACTGAGGCGAAAAGGAAAGCTTTGGGAAAGCTGCAGGAGCCTGCAGCCTGGGCTGCTGCTGCCCTCTCCTGGGTCAGCATCCCAGGAGCAGGATGGTTTCTGTCACCACAGGGTTTTCATAGGGCACCTCCTTTTCTTCTGCTTGCATTTCAGGAAAAAGCATCAAAACAACAGATGAAAGGAATGGCTTTAACCATTCCCACTCTTCAGACTTGATTATAAACCAAGAGAAGCCAAGTGATGGTTCCCAGCACCCTCAGCTTGACCCCACTGCCTTGCTGTGCAGCGTCCAGCCTGGCTGGAGGTGCCCGACCTGGCGAGCTGGTCTCACTTCCAAAGAGGTGGAAGTCCGGGCAGCTGAAAAGTGAAGATGGAACTGCACATCCTGAAGTCTCTGGCACCTGGGCAAACAACACAGCCAAGTGATCATCATTACTTTTCCAAACTACCTAGATGGCAGCAAAGCCAACGAGTTTTCTGGTTCTCATGTGGCTTGGTGAAGTTGAGAGCAGCAGAAGTGAGTAAGGACCAGGGACTCAGTGAAGTGCAGGTGAGTACAGACATCCTGATCTCATCCCATGCAGTGCTCTTCTTACCTTCAGTGTTGGTCTCTGACTGGTGCACTAACACTTTTTTCCTTCCTGGCAGCCTTCTGGGATGGAAGGCTGTGCTGGGAGAGTGGAAAAGCAAGAGGGAGGCAGACAGGAGAGAGTCTGATTGAATCCATCCAAAAAAAAAAGTAGCCATTTGAAAAGAAATATGCTTTTTTATGTCATGGTTAGGGCAGCTAAATGCAAGACTACTGTAGCAACAAGAAGTTCTTTGCTGAGCTGCTTTGTTTCAAACTTCAGGTTTATAGATACAGTCACTGTCAAGAGAAACTCCTCTGACACTGATGAAGGAGCCTGTACATCCCTTTTTAAAGCTCTTAACTCCTGGCATATCATTTTTACAAAAAAACCCCACTAATGTGGCTTAAAAAGTAAGTGTGTGGTGATACCAAGAATACAAATGACATCTGAGAATTTGCAGTGGAAGAGACCCTGGTTACCCCTGTGCATGCTTAAAGCTTCACACTCAGAGGAGGTTCTCTTAATGCTGATTCTCTTGCATTCATATGCACAGCTCCTCTTTTACCTAGTAATAGGGAAGCTCTCTCTGTATCCTCTTCCTTAACAAGGACATTCCTGGAGTCATCATCTCCTCCCAATGACACACCTTCTGGAAGCCATTGGGGATCCAGCATCTCCAAGATCCCATTCCTCCACAACCTGGTGTAGTGGAAGGTATCCCTGCCCATGGCAGGGGGTTGGAACACGATGAGCTTTAAGGTCTCTTCAACCCAAACCATCCTGTGGTTCTACAAAATCTCACTGAAATCAGCCACAACACTCATGAGTTGTAACAGTTTGGGAGACAAAACCACACACCTGTAAGCAACCTGATCACCTTAATCTCTTTCCTTCAGGAACCCACTCAGGCCACAACCACCATGCCCAGGCCCTGAGCACACAGGTCAGTTGTATTTCACCACCTGACCCTGCCCCATCCCTCTAAACTCACAGACAGACTGTTTCTACATCTTTTCCATTCTCGGAGGGTTTACAAGTCAAATCCCACCCTGCACTGTAACACAGTCACCTGGAACTGGCTGTCCAGGCTTTGCAACAGGAGACACCGAGTTCTCCCTGCCATGAGACAAACCAGACAGAGCAGCTGGACAGCCCCCTCAGGCCATGTCTACACAGCCAGCGTGGCTCTCAAGTGGGATCCCTGGCACAGAAAGCTATGCTGGCACGAATTCCTACACAGCTTTATCAGTAAAGCTGCAGCAACTGGCCAGCTGGTTGCTAACAAGGCAGCTAACCAATTTCCTTGAGCTGGGGAACACTTTCTGCAGAAAACTTGAGGGAAAAAACCATACAAACAACAAAAAAACCCACCCCACCAAAAAACCCCAAAACAAATCCTCAAACAAAACCCAAACTAACTCGCAGAGTCTTCAAAGTGTGGGGTCTGCAGCATCAACTGGGCAGTTCCCTGCAGATCTTCCTTCAGAACAGTTGCTCACTGGGTTTAAATCATCATCATCATCAAGGTTCTGGTAATTAAGGAGCAGCCTCGTTCAGCATATTCTGTCCATATTTAAGTACAGAAGGTGGCTTTAGACTCTGCTGCTCTGCCCTGAGAGCTGCACCCCTTCGGGCACTTTGCTGATGCTCTCCCCAGCAAACCAGTAAAACATTCCTGGCACTGATGTGCTCTAGCTCCTTCACAGAATATCCTTGAGTTGGAAGGGACCTGTCAGGACCGAGTCCAACTCCTGGTCCTGCACCAGACACCCCAAGAATGACACCGTGTGCTGGAAAGCATTGTCTAAACACTTCTTGAACTCAGACAGGCTTGGTGCTGTGACCACTTCCTTGGGGAGCACGTTCCAGTGCCCAACCACCCTCTGGATGAAAAACCTTTTCCTGATATGTGACCTACACCTCCCCAGCTCAGCATCACACCATTTCCTCAAGTCCTGTCACTGGTCATGAGAGTGAAGAGGTTGGTACCTGTCCTTCCACTTCCCTGTGTGAGGATGTTAAGAGCACGGTGAGGTCTGACCTCAGTCTCCTCTTCTCCAGCTTGAACAAACCAAGTGCCCTCAGCCACTCCTCATAAGGCCTCTCCAGACCCTTCCCCATCCTCATGGCTTCCTCTGGACACTCTCCAATACTTTAATGTCTTTTTCATGCTGTGGTGCCCAAACCTGCCTCCAGCACTCGAGGTGAGGCTGCGCCAGTGCAGAGCAGGGCAAGGCAATCCCCTCCCTGGCCCATCTGGCAATGCTGGGCCTGATGTGCCCCAGGATGTCTCTCCTGGCTGCCAGGACACTGCTGACTTGTATTGAACTTGCCATGAACCAGGAGCCCCAGGTCCCTTCCCACAGCTGCTCTCCAGCCCTACCCCTAACCCAGTCCACACACACAGCCAGGGTGGCTCTGTCCCAGGTGCAGAATCCAGCACTTGCCCTTGTTAAAGCCCACACAGTTGGTGATTGCCTATCTCTGGTTTGTCGAGGGCTCTCCACCCTTGAGGGAGTCACCAGCTCCTCGCAGTTTGGTGATGGCTGCCAACTCACTTAGTGTTCCTTCAAGTCCAGTGTCCAAGTTGTTAATGAGGACGTTGAAGAGAACAAGGCCGAGGATGGAGATGTGTGGGACCCCACCAGTGACCGGTGCCAGCCTGGTGTCACCCCAGTCACTGTCACCCGTTGTGCCCGACCCGGGAGCCAGCTGCTCACTCATCACATAATGCAGTTACCCAGCTGTGGGCTGGACAGTTTGTCCAGCAGGATCCTGTAAGAGACAGGATCAAAAGCTTCGCTGAAGTCCTAAAAGATTCCACCTCCCTGCTTTCCTGGCTCAACCAGGTGGGTTACCCTGTCATAGAAGGAAATCAGGTTCGACAAGCAGGACTTTCCCCTCATGAAGCTGTGCTGGCTGTGACTGATGCCTACATTGTCCTCTAGGTGTTTTTCAATACTTCCCAGAATAATCTTTTCCATGATTTTACTAGGCACTGAATTGAGACCGACAGGCCTGTTGTCTCTGGAGTCCTCCTTCTTGCCCTTCTTGAAAATCAGGACATTTCCAGCTTTCAGTCAACCTCTGTGGATTCCCAAGACTGCTCAAAAATCAATCAGTCAGAGAGGCATTGCAGTAACATCAGCAGCTCCTTGAGGATTCTTGGATGAATCCCGTCAGGTTCCACAGATTTGTAGGGATCCAGCTGGAACAACAGATCCCACACAACTTCTTTGTCAACTGGGAGTTGATCATTCTCAGAGTCATGGTCCTCCAGCTCATGGCACTGAGACCCATCATCCATGTTGAAAAGAGAGGCAAAGAAAGCATTAAACACCTTTGCCTTGTCCCTGTCCCTGTTCGTGAGGTGACCATCACCATCCTGGAATGGGGCAATGTTACTTCTAAACTTCTTTTTGCCATTTATATATTTGAAAAAAAAAATTTTATTCTCCACAGTTCTGGCAGCTTCAACTCCAATTTAGCTTTACCTGGATGAATTTTCTCCCAATGTGGGGAGCAGCATCTCTGTGTTCTTCCCATGTCACCTGACCTTGCTTCCACTGGGCACACACCTTTATTTTCCAGCTTATTTCCATGAGAATCAGCCAAGCTGCCAGCCTGCCAGACTTCTGACATTTAGGGATTGCTGTTCCTGTGCCCTTAGGAGATGATGTTTAAAAGTGACCAGCACTGATGGACCCCAGCACCTGCAAAAACATTTCCCAGAGGACCTTACTCACTAATTCCCTGAGCAGCCTGAGGTCTGCTCTCCTCATGGCCAGAGTTGAGGTTTTTCTGGCACTTTTCCTCCTGTCACCAGAGATTTTAAACATGATGGCTCCATGGTCAATGTGGCTAAGTTTGCCCCAATGTTCACTTTGCTCATGAGATCCTCTCTGTTGACAAGCAGGAGATCAAGATCATCCTCCCAAGTTAGCTCCCTGAGGACCTATTCCATAAAGTTGTGATGCAGGTGTTTTAGGAACCTTCTGGCCTGCGTTGTACCAGCTGTGTGATAATCCCAGTTAATTTCTGGCAGGTTCAAGTCCCCTGGGGCAGTTGACTTGGAACCATCCCTTAGTTCCTCAAAGAATAATTTGTCAGTGTCATCATCCTGGCTGGGAGGTCCAGAGTAGACTCCCACAGTGACATCTGCATTATTTGTCTGCCCCTTGACTCTTATCCAAAGATATTCTTATCTCAACTGTGCCATTGCCAGCTGTGAGCTCCAAACACTCCAACCCTTCTATTACACACAGTGCCACCCCTCTGCCTCTCCTGCCCTGCCCATCCCTCCTGAAGAGCCTGGAACTGTCCATCAGGGCACTCCCATCCCAGGAGTGCCACCAGGCCTCACTTATGCCAGTGATGTCAGATCTCTGGGACTGGGCCAAAGCTCTGAGCTCCTCACAGGTCCCTCAAGCTGGGTGCATTAATACAGAAACATTTCAGGTGTGGTACATTGTAGCCAACACCGGGTGAAGCAGATTGAGGGACCCCATGAGTGCTCCTTTCCTCAAATTTAGGCACTGCACCCATTGCTCATCACTGGTCACCCTGGCTTTGTCCCTTTCCCCTCTCCAAGCTAGTTTAAGGCCCTATCAACAAGCCCTGCCAGCTCCTGTGCTAGAACTGTTTTTCCCCCTGAGAAAGATGCATCCTACCAGGTGTCAGCAGACCAGCTGTTGAACAGATCATTCCATCTCTGCTCCAAAAGCTGGGAATGTGGTTATGTTCACAAATTTTCAGTAATTAATTTCATAGTCAAGTGCCAAGGTGGTATTGCCTCTGTGGTAAAAGCTCCAGTGCCTGTAGTCACTGCCAGAGTTCTGCTTTACAAAATACAGAGAAAACATTTTTTAAATTACACTCTATTATGAGAAACCAAACACCCTACCTGAGCTCAGTCTGACTTTCTCTCGTGCTTTCCTTAGTTTGCTGTTTCATTGCTTACTAGCTGCAAGCTGGGTTTTTGTTGTGAATCACTGCCGACTCGCTGCAAAATTAAATGCTTAATGCACAAACTCTATACACTATTAGGCAAAAAAAAAAACTGGAAAGAACAAGACCATCCCACTGAAAAAAAACCAACAGCAGTGCAAAAAGTCTTGTTTCCTCCCTTCTAACTGCCTTTCTCTCCAAGGGGGAGGTCAAAGAGCCACCTTCCTGAACCAAGTCCCAAAGCTGGCGTGCCTGCACACTGCACGCTCCCATGCTGAGCACAAAACAGCTCACCTCCCACCCAAATGCTCAGGCCACAGTGAAGTCTTACCCAGCCTCTCTCAAGATACCTTCTGCCATGGATTCAGCCCCACTCTTAGCCTATGCACATACATTCCTACTCCTTATCTCACTCTCAGTTTCCTTCATAGCTCCCTTGTTCTTTGTAATGCCCACCCTACGGACCAGCTTTCTACCCTGGTCGTTCCCATCCCAGGCAGGGCACAAAAAAAATCACAAGCAGCACCTGCTGTCCCAGAACAAAAGCAGTTTTCTTCCAAAATCTAGCTCCAGTTAACATGCAACTGCCAGGCTAGCAGTGCCTGCCCTGGTGGAGGCAATTTCCCTGACAGCACATCTCTGTGACCCACTAAACACGTTTCATTTTCAAGCTGAACTGGACAGCAGCCCGTTGCTGGTCCAGTCCTTCTCAGACAGGTGAAAGCACAGCACCTCCATCCATGCACAACCCCACTCCTCACTGCCAGTGAGCATTGGGATTTTGCTATTTGTTTTCTGCAACATGAATGAAATCTGTTGCCACCACGATGGGCAACACCATTTCAGGGCATCAGGGCTCCACCTCAGCACAAAACCACACATTAAGTGTTCCGTCCTTCTGCTTGGCCCCAAGTTCACCAACCGTGCTTCATTTGCATGTAAAAAGTACTGTCAATGACCCCATTTCTATACTGCCTTTGCACAAATATTCAAAGACAAATCCAAGCCAGATTTCCCACAGATTCCTAGCAGAGTTCTAACCATTATTCATGTGAACGCATTCTGCAAACTCTCCTGCCTTTAATATGACCTTCATGAAAACAGACATGCAGCATGGAAGAGGCTCCTCATACGCCCCAGCAGCTGAATCCTAAGAGCTTTACCTCTCTGATGAACACAAAAACTTGAATCCCATGGAATCCTACCTGTGTCTGCTCCATGCCCAGCCATATTCGCAGATATTTGGCTATTTGCTCTACCTGCAGCCCCCCCTGCCCCCAGAAAGTGCTCTGCGCAGGGTGGCAAGATGGCTTTGAGGGAAGTGAGCTCATGTTTGGGTAACACACTGGTCCCGCTGCCTGCTGGGAGATGTAGTTCCACAACCGGCCCAAACTGGGGCACGGCAAGAGGAGGCGATGTTGTGGAAGGAGCAGCTGGGATCTCCTGTCTGAGCGAGCACACCTGATGGTCAGAGCTGCGAGACCTCCACGCAGAACAAGATGGTCAGATAGCACTTGCATAGCAGAGGACAGTGCTGTTAGAACAGTCATGCCTTCCCCAGGACACGTCCCTGGTTGCTTGCTGGCTTTCCCTCATTTCTCCCAGTGCATCCTGCCATCCTCCAGAAGCCCCATCTAACCCTGTCCTGCCTGGTACACTGTGCCTAACCACACTCATCTGCCAACAGCATTCCTCAGCCTTTGGTCCATGGACCTCAGAAGCAGCCCACAAAACAGAAGGAAACATTTTCCTACCAAACAAGCAACTAAACTCAAAGTTTAGATGGAAAAGGCCACCACGACAGCTGTGCTGTGCTGGAGACAGCCTGGAGCTTCTCCTAAACCAATGAGTCGATCCCCCTGGAAAGGCAGGTTGGGAAACACAGCTCAAGCACACCGTGACAGCTGGAGTTGGGAGCCACTTGCCCAGCCTGAGTCAGGCGGCCCCAAGCGTGGCTGGCAGGCACTGCTGTGCAGCAGTCCTGCAGAAACCTGCTCTTCCCAGCCGGCTGCAGCTTGGGTACAGCCAGCAGAAATTTATTTGTCTCATCAGAGGCAAGTATGTGAGAACTAGCACCGAAATGAAGTTCTGCTGAGTGGGTGTGGGCCTAAAGTTCGTGTTTTGTGCTCAGGATTTTGTGGAAACGGCTGAACGTCAGGGATGCAGGCAGGTAACAACCTGCACGGTCAGTCCAGTCAGGTGCTTATGCTCAAGGAACTGCCTTCAGCAGAAAGAAAAAATGCAGGCTCAGGTTCACAGCTAAAACCATCACCTCAACCACACATCAGATGACGTGGGACAACTGAGAAGAAGCTACTAACAAAGACTATTATTAACCTAATGTCTTACCTGAGTGTATTTTTATGAATATGAAAAACTTTTCTTAACTCAGCTTTGCATCACAGTAAAATTCAGTGTCTGGGCATGAACCAGACTCTGCCTGGCAGCAGCTGGCTGCACTTCATCAGCTGTTTTCACTGCCATGAACTATTGCTATGAGCACACCAAAGAGTCCAAAACAGAAGAGCACCAAAATAAAGCTAAAAAAAAATAATAAAAAAAAGCCAGTCAGCCACCAACAAACCCCTTAAAAAAGTTCCCAGCCAAAGGGTTCCATATAAACTTCCCCTCACGCCAAGCTACAATTGCCAAAATGGTTCATTTTCACACACTGATCTCCAGTTTTGTTGGTGAAAGATGGCAGAATGGGTAATGAATTGGTCAATTCATTAAGAAAAACTATGTTTTCCCTCATAAAATAGAGTATGTAACTCATATATTAAGAATATCTTTTACAAGAACATAAAATTCTCACTTCTCAAAGACATACATATAAAAACATTAATGTTGGGAAAAAGGAGAAAAATCATAGTGCTTACCAGAATAAAGAAAACCATCCTTAAAGATACCCCTTCTGCAATTAGTATCTCAGTGAAGGTATTCCAACTAAGCTAGACACCTTTTTAAAAATATATATAAATAAATATGTCATATACATATATACATATATATGAATGACAACTATGAGACCCTAAAATTATATTTAGTTATTTTCCTTAGTTTGACACCTAAACAATACAAAAACACAGACCAGAAGGTACAAACAAGATGATGCTGATTTCCCAGGGGAAAACTTTTCCCCCTCTACCCAAACCTAAGTGTGAGTTTTCCCATACTTTGGGAAATTAGATACATATGGGAAAAGTAGCACTGGGTGTTGACCTTCAGGAATTCTGTCAGGGTCTACTTTCCTCTTTCAGTGAGGAAGTTGACTGTGCTGTAACAGCCTGGAGAATGTGCCTGTCTATGCCAGCATCACCTTTCTGACTGTCCAACAGCTCCAGAAGAAGCCATGAAGTGGTTCCCCTACAGGAAAGGTGAGAATTAGCCATCAGGAGACACCCAACCCTCCACAGGTGACAACTTCTCCAAGCAAGCCCCACATCACGAATCCTTCCAAGGCAACCCAGTGTTTTCTCAGCAGCCACACACACACACACCACCATTAGATGGTCCTAAACTCCTGCCCTGAATTGCACCTTGCAACCACAAACTGGGCACAAATTGTACATTAAAAGACACTCTTTCTTGCAAGAAGAAGGGTTATGGCCCAATTTGTCTTCTAGGTAACAAACTTATTACGTGACCTCATCCCTCACTGAGTTCCCCTATGCTTTCAGGTGCTTAATTATTATTTTTGTAATTGATAGAGAAGCATTATCCATCACCCCCTGCTTTATTTTGTTTCCCGACTTCTTCTGCCTTCCAAGGGAGGACCAAAGGACCAAAGCAAACACAGACATTTGCTCACAAATCGTGACCTCAACGTGCATCACGACATTGTCAGATATCTGATACCTCCCACCTCACTTCTATTTCCTGTATCCTGAGCACAGCATATGAAATCCAAGATCAAAACTACTTCTTATGCCACTGAGGACAACAATGGCTTTCCCAGATACCTGCTGCTAGGACAGCTCATTAACACACCAAAAACAAAAAAATCACAGGCACGCTCCAAAGGAAGAAGGAAAATCCTAACAGGAGCCACTGGGTCCCAAACAAGCTGAAATAATCCAAAAAGAAAAGAAAAGAAACTAAATTCATCAAGAGAGTTGCCTGCAACACCACAACCCAACTTCCCATTCCACATCTTGGAAAGGTTAGAGATATAAGAACTAACTTGTGTGCCCACTGAGTAAATTCTTGAATCTGTATCCGTTGGTCTAGGACAAGCTGCTACTTTTCCTTCCCAAAATGTCCCTTTCTCATACCTTTTCCCCATCACACCTTTAAAGCCTCCAACTTAAACGGCCCCTAAGAAAACAGGGAATTCCACCTCAGTGCAGCACCCCTGGGAATACTGACCACAGTCCTGGGGTATCAGGCTGTTCAAGTAAGGGAAACTGTTCCGCTTCATCTCATCCAGCTTCTCCTTCAGCTTCCTGACTTGGCTGTCAGAGCGGCTGATCCTCTGCCTCAGAAGTTTCAGCTCTCCGTTCTTCTTCTCCACCTGCTCCCGCAGGCAGCACACCTGGCTCTTGCTCTGCCGGGAGGAGAAGCAGTATGAGTGCAGGGAGTCGATGAGCTTGCAGGCCCCCGAGGCCGACATGATCACCTCGTTGATGGACATGGGGTTGGCGTCCGTGTCACCCTTGCGCCCCAGCACGGCCTCGGTGGCGGGCCGAGGGGTCAGGTCTGCCGGGGATGCCGACAGGCCCTGGGAGGGTTTCTGGGGGGTGGCGGTGAGGGATGACGTCGGGGACACTTCTGCGACGGCCTTGTCGTGCCCCAAGAGGTGGCTGCTGCAGCTCGGCTCCACGTCTCTCTTTGGCCTTTTCCTTTCTAGCTGCTCCTTGGGGAGAGACGGCCTCTCCCTGGCGTGCTTGGAGGAAAAGCTGTACGAGTGGAGGGAGCCGATGAACTTGCAAGCACCAGAGGCAGGAGGGGTGAAGTCGTCCACCGACACGCCGCTTCTGTCTGCCACCCAGCTCCCCGCCCAGCTGCCCCTGGCACAGTCCTCCACAAGAGACCTCTCAGGCTTGGTCTGAGCTCCAGGCTTCGCACCCAAATTATCCCCTAACGTCCTTCTCCGAGGGCCGTCCAGCTGGCTGTGGAGGGCCTCTTCCTCCTCGGACACCGATCCCATTTCCTCTTTCAGAGTGGCCTCCTCCATCTCTTTTTTCCCTTGCATCACCATGAAGTCCTGGCCAGAAGACGGGGCCCTCTGCGCTACCTCACCGCCTCCTTCCCGCGGGGCCTCCCCATCCCGCACCGGCACCCGCCTGGCTATTTTCCTTCGGCTCCTGACATAATCCAGCTTGTCGTGCTTCTTCTCCACGAGCTGGAAGATGGTAGGGACAGCAGTGGGCTTCAGCAACCGGTGCTGGTCTTCCACCCGCTTGGAAAAACTGTCTTTGGTGAAATGTTCACTGCAAAGAAAGGAATACTTGGTGGGAGTCCAGTTGTCTCTCTGAACAGCTTTCAGCCACTGAATCAAGCGCTTTGAATCCTTCAGAGGGAACCTAAAAAAGGAACAGACAAAACCCACGAAAAAATAAGCTACATTATGGAAATCAGAAGGGTCAGTACTTTTAGAATCACAGAACCACGGAATCACAGAATTGCTGAGGTTGGAAAAGACCTTGAAGGTGACCAAGTCCACGGATTAGGAGATTTTGAGGAAAGCTGTGTTTTGATAAGTTACACTCATTTACGAACTAAATTACACTCATTTAAGAATTATTTCACTTCGGGCTGAAATATCTGATATTCACTCGCTGCGTCAACAGCTCCACTTCACAAAAAGCGCACGACTAAAAGGTGTTTCCATTTTCATCAGCAATCGATCCATTATTCCGCTCACCAGCCCCAGGAGGAACAGCCTGTCCACAAGGAAGGGGGATGTGACCACCACCAAAACACCCAGCTCAGCCAACACGCTGCCCAGCGCTGCCTCCGTAACCCGGGCGCTGCTTACAGCGGGTGTGCTTAATAACATTTAATTAGGCGTAGAAATGCCTGGAGTGGAAGAAAGCCCCCGAGCAGGGGAACCAGGTTCCGTTTCCAATGGGACTCCCGAGACAGGGACTTTCCCCGGGGACTCACGGCCGGCAGCATCCCCGGCCAGGGATGAGGCGGAGGACGGGCCGCGGGGGGCACAGACCGGGGCAGGGTCGGGGGCACAGGCCAGGAAGGGCCCGGGCCCCGTGGCCAGGGGCGCTCCCGCTGCCCGGCCGGGGCTGGAGGATCCGGGAGCCCCGAGCCGGTTTCCCCTGAGGGAAACAAAGGGCAGCCGCTGCCGTGGGGGCCCGGCGGGGGCAGCGGGA
>VZRS01002107.1:23421-58718 GCA_013398055.1 Ifrita kowaldi
GCCGCGGCCCTCCGGAGCCCGGCCGCCCCGCCGGCGGGGCGAAGGGGAAGGCGGTGGCCTCGTGGCCGCCGGGGTGGGCCGGAGCCGGGCGGCGAGCCCCTCCTGCCCTCCCCAGCGCCGTTGCGGCCGTCGCTCCTGGAAGGCTCGGGGCTCTGCCGCCGGGGCGGGTGTGCCCGGGAGGGGAAGCGCAGCGGGCAGCGGGGACAGGGCTGCTGTCGCTGTGCCCCGCTCCCCAGAGGGCCCGAAGGGCGACAAGGCAGCTTGGGGGTGAGAAGGTGACTTTCGAGGGGTGAGAAGGTGTCGTCGGGGAGTAAGAAGGCGACTCGGCCACTCGCCGCCCTCACTGAGGGCTCTAGCAAAGCTGTTTGTGGTAGAGACTTTGGTTTCGTGCAGGAAAAAGTAAAAATAAGTGTTTGCACTTGTGTTGGGACCCGCTTCCCTCCAGCCTCGGCGTAGTAGCAGCTCCCACCCCCTGCGCAGAGATAAGTGTTGTTCCACAATAACAAACGCTTCCCTGTGCGCCGTGGGCTCCTCCTCCGCATTGCCGAGCACGGTTGTGCCGGGGATCCGTGGCTCCCGTCCCTCCCGGGGGCTGTCCTGGCTTGTTTTGGCCTTCGTGCCGCTGCCGGTGTCAGCGTGGTCCGGCTGGGAGCGTCTCGACTCTGCCGGAGCGTCCTGGGATCCAGTGTCGCACCTGGGGACCGGACGCGTTCCGCTGGGTGAACCTGCACATCCCCCGATCCGGGAGGTGTGTTCGCTTTGCCTCGGTGTGAGCCGTACGAGGGAAGGAAAACTTCCCTCTGGTGGATGGTGAGGCTGGATCTCCTCCGTGAGAGGAGGAGGAGGAGGAGAATCTCTGGGCTCAAGCCCCTTCGTGTCCAGCCCTGCTCCCGGCATGGTCGGGGACCTGGCAGCAAAACTTGGAACTGTTTGCTCCAGGGCTTCAAGAAAGCACCACACTCCAGTAGCCTGACTTTCTTGTCTGTCTGTCCCTTAACTCCTCGTTGGTGCTCAGATAATCAGGATTTGTCTTGTTTGAAAGAGCATAGGGGAAAGAAAAGGTTTAATCTTCGTTCTGCAAGAGGCAGAGGTAAGGGTCTGAGCTGTTTGGTGTTCTCCAGCAATGCGTTTCACTAAAGTACTAAATTCACCTTCTCTTCTTGAAGGTAAATTCTTCTTTCTCTCCTTTGAAATGTTCCACATCCAATTGCATTCCTCCTGTGCCTTGGGTGAGGTGCCTGTACCAGCTAAAGGAGGAATCATCCACCTCATTTCTGATCCTTCTGTGGTGGCCTTAGTTGGAGGCTAAAGGATTTGGGGAGGTGTGAGAGCCAGGCCTTTTCAGAGAATGGAGAAGCCCCAGGACCAGTTTGGGAAGGGAGATATGGCAAAGCCTGGCTTTCCTTCAGTGCCGTGCTGCAAAACTCAGCTTCAGTATTCTGTATGAGAAGTTTTTCAGCAGGCAGACTGACCGAGGTGGTTGGTGCTGGGAAAATCACCTGCCATGTTTCTGTTTGAGTCACCCAAGCCTTCGTTTGTTATTTGTTTCCCAAAGTTGATGGGGAAACAAGTGGCTTTGGTTGTGGTGTGGGAGATGAAGTTAGTGTCTGACACAGTCTGTGGCAGGTCTGGCCTCCAGCACGTTTGCAAAGTGACAGCAGCCCTCAAGGGCTGCTCCCAGCACCCAGCTGTGCCTCTGGGTGTGTTTGTTACAAGCTGGGATAATGTTTTTATCTCGAGTGTTTCATTGTGCTGATTAAGAGTATGAGAAGGAAAGGAAAAATTCACCTTCTACCCTAATTCTGTGTATTTAGAGTTGTTCTTGTGTCAAGATGGTGGAGCACATCTCCTATGAGGAAAGGCTGGGAGAGAGAGGGGTGTTCAGTCTGGAGAAGAGAAGGCTCTGGGAAGACCTGAGAGCCCCTTCCAGGGCCTAAAGGGGCTCCAGGAGAGCTGGAGAGGGACTGGGGACAAGGGATAGAGGGACAGGACACAGGGAATGGCTGCACACTGCCAGAGGGCAGGGTTAGACGGGATATTGGGGAGGAATTGTTCCCTGTGAGGGTGGGCAGGCCCTGGCACAGGGTGCCCAGAGAAGCTGTGGCTGCCCCTGGATCCCTGGAAGTGTCCAAGGCCAGGCTGGCCAGGGCTTGGAGCACCCTGGGCTAGTGGAAGGTGTCCCTGCCCATGGCAGGGGGGGGATGGGATGAGCCTTAAGGTTCCTTCCAGCCCAAACCATTCTGGGATTCTGTTGTGGCATGTACAAAGCTTTGCCTTTTCTGCTGAGGCTTTCTGGGATGAGGCGTTCCGCAGATCCCATGCGAGGTGTGCCCATGGGGCAGCGATCCAGCCAGCCTCCCCTCATTCCCAGTGTGTCCGAGGTTCCTGGAAAGCGAGGCTGCCTTTCTCAGGGTGAGCTGTTCAGGGCTGACACTCTGCTTTTTAACTACAAAACCATGTGAAGCTGAGCTGTCGTGTTTTGATGTGCAGAGACCGCACATCGTTCTCTGCAGAAACGGCTGCTCCGCTGTCCTGGATGCGCAGAGGTCGGTAATTAAAATAGACCGAGGGCTTTCTGAAGGTGAAGTGTTGGAGCACTGCCTGAGAAATGTGCTGATCTCACCCAGCTTCTGCAGCTCTGAGAGGAGCAGCTTCAAACAGGATTTCTGCTTGGTGAATTTCCAGATGTATTTCTCTTCTCCGTCTCTGCCTGTGAGAAGGAGAGAAAGGCTGCTGTGCAAGCTGTGACATTCTTTGTGCCCTGCCTGAATTGTTTGGGCCCCACTGGCTGGTATTTAGCCCATCTGGGCAATAGCACAGCAGATGGACTTTGGTAAAGTGCTGGAGCACATGAAGGTGGAGGCTTGTAAAGGAAACACTCAGTGACCTCAAGCCTTGTGGGGAGTTTACTGCTCCCATTGTGATGTCCTTGATTCTAACTGGGAGCAACCTCTTGAATTTTCCTCCCTGTGAAGTGGAAACCTGAACTCCTGCATTTAGTAGTTGTGCCTTTTCAACTGTTTTCTCCCCAAATCCCAACACGAATATCTGACCACCTCTTTGGGATGCACAGCTGGACACACAGGGCCTTGTACAGAGCCAGATGTTGGGCATTCAGCTGAGAGGCTGCAAGCCTGGGACTCTCCTCTCCAATGTGCAGTGTCATGACACATGTGCTGCATTCCCTGAACACATGGCTGGTCCAGCTGGAGATCCCCCTCTGCCTGCTGATCCCTTCCTCTCCGAGCTTTGGTGGAAGGGGAAAGACTCCAGCAGCCCCTTTCCAGCTGCTGATCCTTGCTGTGGAGTGTCCAGTTGCAAATCCTGTCTTTGCTACAGACCTGGTGCCCTGCAAACTGTGGGGCTGCAGAGGTCGTGATATTTGAGCAGGTAGGGGAATGTTGCTGGGAAGGAGAAGGAGGGATTGCAGACAGCTTGATGTTCCTGCACAGCATCCTCGTTTCACTCATTTTCTTTAAGCTATTTGAGACTCCTGATGGAGAGTTGGATACATGGTGGGCTTAGGAACTGAGGAAATAAACCACCGAATATTCCTTGGAGCTTTAAAACCTTCCTGAGAACCTCAGCTTTTATGTTAAGATTGTATCTGTTACCTTTTTAAATCTGGGAATTGGCAAATTTGGGTAGTAGATGGGAAAGAAATCCTTCATTTCCCTGCTAAAGTTTGTTAGAGAAGACTGCAGTAATTTGTTGGGACGTTTCTGTGCAAGCAGAATTGTTTTGCTTAACTTGCTGAAGAGTCACATCATGGGGTGGTGGGAATGGGAACGTGAGGCCTGTGCAATCCTGAAGGTGCCTGGAGCAGTCTTAAGGACCAATTCACACAAGGAACATGCTTTAAATCTTGTGGGCTGGAGTTAGGGCAGAGTCTGATTCAAAATTTGATTCAGGAGCCTGTTGTCATCTCTATGGCCAGGGTTCCTGCTTGAACAGTAGTTGGTTTTAGTGATGGTATCTACTCCAGTATTTTCTTGGACATTTGGAATTGGAATTCCAGGTCAGGGAGCCCGGAATAGAAGGCTGAGGTGCTTCAGGAGGCCGAAGTGTCTTATGTAGCAGCAGGTGGCTCTGGAGAAGCCAAAAGTGAGGTGTCCCCCATGGAGAGGGGTGGCTTTTGCAGAGAACGGGGCTGACAGGAGCTTGTGACCGTGGACTCCTTTGTCCTGCTTTAAACTCACATCACATCACCACAGATTTTATTGCATTTGCTGTGAGAGAGATTTTCAATCACTACTTTAACAGTTACAGAACAATCTGTCTTAGCTCTGCTTTAAATTTCAGAGGTGATTTGTTACAGAAGTGGCACCTGCAAAATCATGTGGGTCTCTTCCAGAATTCTCAGGTGACTTTAAAGTCTGTGTTTCCACACACAGATCTAGTGGAGCACAGCTCATCCGACTCCCCTGCTGTTTCCTCCCTGTTGCTTGTGCCCTGTTCACAACATCTTAAGCTGCCCTGACCCAAGGGCAGCCTGGGCTGCTGGGTTGTTCTGTTGTGGTCCTGGAAGGGGATGGATTTTTAGGCTCTGATGGATGCTGTGCTGTGAAGGAAGCCAGTGAAAGAGACAAAAAGTTTTGCCTGTCACCTGTGCATGAGCACATCTGCACAGCTCTGTGTTCCTCACGTTATGGGGTGACACCTGTAAAGGCTTCTGCTGGGTTTGGTGCCTCTCGAGGAGGGACTGAGCAAGGATTAGTTCCCACCTTAAGGTGATCTGTGTTTTGTGTGTTCTTCCCTCAGAATGTATGTTCTCTGCAAGAGGGTTTTAACCACTTTGCTCAATGGGAAAGAGGCCCTCAACATCAATGCCATAGCTGATGACGTGCACGATGGTGCCTGTTCTGGGAAACGGTGTAGCTGCCAGCTGAAGTTTTAGATGTTTTCTGCCCCAGGCAGAACCTGGAGCTGGTCTAACCTGGAAATCTTGCTGCTTTTCTGCCTGTGGAGCAGCTGGGAGCCAGCCAGGGCTGGGTCACCTCTGTGCCTCCCAGAGCTGGTGGGTGCAGGGCCATTTCCTGCCAGCCCAGGGGCTTTGGGGGTGAGTGGGAGTCACTGGGCCACAGCAGCTCTGATTCTGTAGCTTTGTCTGGCTTTAAAAACAGAAGGAAAAGCTATGAAAGGTCTGTGATTTCTCCTTTCTCTTTCTAGCTACTCTTACCTACGACACCCTCAGGTTTGAGTATGAAGACTTCCCTGAGACCAAAGAACCCGTTTGGATCCTCGGCCGGAAATACAGTGTTTTCACAGGTATTTTGTGTGCACAATGCAACGTTCTGAGGCTCCAGAGGACTTTGTTAGTGTTGCACTTGGGGTTTAGCTGCCGTGCTTCTGTCTGTCTGGCCATTTCCGTGGACTCTGGAATATTTTTGTGCAGAAAGTTACCATATGGAAGTTGCTGGGACGTGTCATGAGGGCAGGATGGTGGAGGCAAAGGGTAGAACGATGGTTTGCTGCTTCATAATTTGCCTGTGGCCGTAGTGTCTTTGGGTTGATTGCAGCTATTTTGGGGGGGGAAAGGAAGTTCTTTGTGCACAGCAACACTGCCCTGTTCCTCAGCCAGGCTCTGCCTCTGTGGGCCTGCAGAGTGTGAGGAGCAGAATTCCGTTGTCCTTGGGGAGGGTGAGCAGGAGGTGGGTTTAGCTGTCTTGGTGCCAGCCTCATGTGTGTGCCTTTCCATGCTGAACACGTTGCAGAGAAGGAAGAGATCCTGTTGGATGTGACCTCTCGGCTTTGGTTCACCTACAGAAAGAACTTCCCTGCTATTGGTATGTACTCCAGAGGAGTCTAAAGACATGCTGGAAATGATTATAATCCACTTATCCCTAATAAAACAGTCCCCACAAACATTACATCATTTCCATTCATAAGAGTCTGAAATGTGCTTCATCTAATTGATCAGACAGGCTTTTTTTTAATCTGATAATGAGAATTCCTCATCCCCTTGGGTAGGAGGGATAGCAGTGGTTTCTAAAAGGACTCCAGGAGGAGTTTGGGAAGCCTGCTCTTTTTTTAGGCAACACGGGAGGATTTTTGTACTTCATCACATCCTACATCAGTCTAGTGTGAAATATTATTGAATGATGGTCTTGAGCTTGAAGTGGATTAAAATGATGAAACCTAGAGAATGATACAGAAATTGCCGCCTTTGTGCATCTGCTCCAGACTCTCCGTGGGGGTTTTGTTTGTCTGGGGTGCCTGAAGTGTCTGTTACACACAGGAGCTGTAGTGATAGAGGGAATATTTCCCAGTGAACTCGAAGGAGGATGTCTTGGTTCCTTAAGATATTCTTCATGGCCTTTTCTGGGGTTTGGGTTTGTGTGCTGGGTGCAGGGTGTATCAGAGGAGATCTAAGAGCAGGTAAATGGGATTCCAAGGCCTACCCATGTCTCCCTTCTGTCATTGTCATCCCCAGCAGTCAGTGGGAAAGGAACATGGCTCAGGTTTGGAAAAGAGACTTCTTCATAACTGGTCCTTCTGGCTTGTGCTGTTCTTTCCCTGCTGGGAAGCCCTCTGCCTCAGAAGCTCTGAGACGTCTTTGATGCAGTTTAATCCCTTTAAATTCATAGTTGTGCACCATAGTTAAACATATGTTTGAGATTGAAGGGTTAGCACATGTTTAACTGGCTCACAGACACAATTTCAGTTTCCATGTGAGTCATTGAAGGCTGTGGGGTGAAGACAGACCCCATTTTCTGAGTCATTTCCCATTTACACCATCAGTATGATCTGCATGTTATACAGTAAACCTTTTTCAGTATTTTTTCTCCCAGTCACCCCTGTTACTGTTCATCCCTTCCCTCTGTGCTAGCCCACTTAAATATTGTAAGGGTTAGGGAGCTGTCTAAAGCTAATTTTGTAAAGCATTATCACTTTTGGAATTTGTACGTGTTACGAATTACTGGTGAAATTATAGAAGACAGCTGGTGGCCATCAAGAAACTGATTAAATAGTTCTCTAGGTGATTTTTCTCCCTGTTTAGGACCAAAAGAAGAAAAGCAGCATTACAAAGACTTGCAGAAGCTGTGCCCAGGCACAGGTTACCTACTGTGATCACACTGAACATTTAATCTCTGTTGTTTGTAGTAACAGCCAGAGCTGCAGTGGAGGAGCAGCAGTTTCCTTTGGAAGGTCTGTCAGGGAAATGCTTCCAGCCTTGTGTCCTTTGTCTTAGACTTTCCAGCGTGAGCTCATACCCAGCTTTCTCCAACAATATGTAGGATGTGTCTTTTTTTTCACTGCTTGGGTAGGTTTTTTTTGGCTGGAGCCTTTTTTTTTTTGGCCTGAGTGCATTGTTCACTTTGAAATCTTATTCATAGCCACTTCTGACGTGGGAATTCCCTGGGACTGGTTTGTTCTGCATGATGAGTTGCCTTCTCAAGATGAGGATTGCAAGAGTCATCTTTAACAAACACCTTTGTGTAGAAATGTGTCTGAATTGGGCTGAGAATCTGCAGCCAGGCTTAAGGGTTGTTGTTCTCCTGAGAAATTCAGCTCTCTCTTGAGGTTGTTTGGATTTCCCTTAGAATTTTTTTCCCCTTTCAGTTAGTGTTAGAGGAGTTTATTTGTTTTTAAGGGATGCCACTAAGTTACTCATTGATAACCACGTTTTTGGTTCTCAGGGCGTGTGAGCTAAGCTGGTCCTCATTCCCTGCCTCGTTTCTTGGTGAACCTGCTGCCCATTCATTCTCCTCCCTCTTGGCACTGTCCTACCATTCTTTCCCTGTTTGTTTTCTGTCCTTGTTTCCAGGAGGAACCGGTCCCACCTCTGACACGGGCTGGGGCTGCATGCTGCGCTGTGGCCAGATGATCTTTGCTCAGGCCTTGGTCTGCAGGCATTTGGGAAGAGGTAAAGCAGTGCACAGCCCACACTGACTGCCAGGGCCATGTGCTCCCACGAGTGCAGCACTTGGAAGAACAGAGATAGCAAGGACACAGCTGGGAATTGCTGAGGGTTCTGTAATTTTTTCTTCAGTCTTCTCAAGTTCAGGGCTGTTGAGGGAATAGTCTACTGGGAACTCTCTGGGGATATTTGTATTTTCTGATTTTTTTTGTTTGTTTATTTCCTTTTCTGTGGGTGATATTCCTTTATCCCAGCTGTAAGAATGTTCTCTGTTATTTTAAAGTTAGCCCTTTACAGTTGGGAATGCCTCAGATGCTTAGTAATAACATAAAAATGCGAATATTGAGTTGGTCAATACACAAGAAGAGAACTGCAGCTTGCAGCCTCTGGTTGCTAATAAGTACCATGTTTATTTCATATATCCCTTGTCTGTCCTAGACTGGAGGTGGATAAAAGGGAAGAGGCAGATGGATAATTACTTCAACGTTCTTAATGCCTTCATTGACAAAAAAGACAGCTACTACTCCATTCACCAGATAGGTAAGAGGAAAGAAATGCTCAGACATAGCAAATGGACTAAGGAAGGCTCTCACTTTGATATCAGCTTCCCTGAAAAGTAGAAGCAGCCTGTTCCAGTGTTTCCTGTGGGGTGTTAAGGCATAGCTTCAGTCAACAGAACCCAGGACACAGGGGTGGTCTAGTGATCAAACACTGGGTAAAGCTTCTTCTGAGGCAACACTGCCCTTTGAACTTCTGTGCTGCTGCATTTTGGGGAAAGGATTTGCTTTGCAGTCCTTCAGGGTGTGCTTCTCACCCCCATGAAACAGTAAATACTGCTGATTCAGTAATGTTTCCAAGTGAGAATTCTTCCCTATCAAATACAAACCTGATCAGGAAGGGATGCAGTGTGGGTGAAATTACTGACTACATTATTCTGTTTTTCTGTTGTGGTGCAGCCCAGATGGGAGTCGGGGAGGGAAAATCCATAGGCCAGTGGTACGGACCAAACACGGTGGCACAGGTGCTCAAGTAAGTGCTGCCCTTTTCCTTTTCCCTGTTCAGTCAGGCAGTGGGGCCAGCTCTGAGCTGACAGGGTTCTGCCTGGCTTTGGAGCATGGGCTGCCTTTAATAACACCCTCCCTCCTCTCACCATTCTCCCCTCTCGTTGGTAGATGAGCAGGTGGCTCCCTGGAATAGGCTGGGATTGCCTGACATTAGCTTTCCCAGGTCAAAGCACACTTCACATCACAATTGATAACACCAGTCTCTCCCAATCCGGTTTCTCCTCTCTGACACACCACCATCTTTGCTTTGTAGTTGTATTAATCCTTCATTACTTATTTGTTTTTGATTTTCCTGTAGAAAACTTGCAACTTTTGATACGTGGAGTTCCCTGGCAGTACACATAGCCATGGACAACACAGTGGTGATGGAAGAAATCCGTAAGTATCACGTGGAGGTAGAATGTGGTATATCCTCGGCAGCAAGAGCCCAGAAAAAAGCTGGAGAGCACAACAAGCATGAAGCACATGTTCTGTCTTTGAGAAATTCCTCCCTGTGAGGCTGGGGAGGCCCTGGCACAGGTTGCCCAGAGATGCTGTGGCTGCTCCATTGCTCAAAGTGTCCAAGGCCACTCCAAGGGACATGGAGCAGCCTGGGCTAGTGGGAGATGTCGCTGCCCGTGGCAGGGGGTGGAACAGGATGAGCTTTAAGGTCCCTTCCAACACTCATGGTCTGTGAAAGCTGTGTCCAGGTGTGCTAAAGCAAGGTGAGAATTGCTCTTCTAGGTCAAGGAAGGGCCTTGTTTGGCTTTCATTTCATCTGGTGATGCTTTTGGATCTGGTGAGAAGGTTTGCTGGCCTTCAGACTGTTGTCTGTTGGGAGCTGCTTGGTAGGCAGTGTCAGACTTGTTTGTGGCCACAAGGAGCAGGCAGTAAATGGCTGGTTCCTCTCTCACATAATTGGTAGGAAGGTTTCTGCTGTTGGACAGAGTAAGAAACCTAGAACAGATCTGAGGGGGAAATGGACCAAAATTGGCATGGGGATAAGAAGGGAATCCATCACTCATCATTTTAAGGCATATTCCCTGGTGGTTTCTTTTTTTTTTTCCGTTTTTGTTTGTTTTTTGGGGCATCCTGCCCACAGGTTGGCTCTGGAGGCTGAACAGCTCTTCATGCCCATGCTGAGCCTGCCTGCTCTGGCTGCAGCACTGCAGTAACCAAAGCTGAGCACCTGCACTGCTGGTTGCTGCAGCCCTGGCTTTCCCATGGCCTGCTTTAGGCTAATTCCTGAGGCAATGAGCCCACCCAGCACAAACCTTGCAGTGTTTCTGCCAGGGCAGTGCTCTGAAGCAGCTGGTGTAGGGTTACAGATGAGATGGTGGCAGGCACCATTTAGGCTGGCTTGGCTGCCACAGGGCCAAGATCAATAGCCAGGCAATTTTTGCCTGGAGTGCAGGACAGTCACTTTACAAAGTCACATCTCTTGTCAGGTAGTCTCAGCTGGATCTGACTGCGAAGTGCGGGTCTAGCCTTAGCTGAAGGTATGTGCTTAAACAAAAGTCAGTTTTAAAACAGAAATTGGATTCACCTTTCATCTTTAGCCTGCAAATATCACTTCTAGAGCTGAAGCATGCTGGCCACGAGGCTCGGGTGTGCTGCAGGCTCTGTGTGTGTGGCACTGGCTGTTCAGCACTGATGCTGCTTCAAGTGACATGTCCATACAGCTTGTCATGGGCAGGGGTGTGTGTGTGCTTGTTTTCCTCAAATATGGATCATAATGTACCTGTTCAGGGCCTGAAAGTCACTTGTGAGTGGGTCTGCAAACAGACATGTCTGTAGGTTTGTGTTTGATACCTTGTGCCCCAAACACTGTGGATGGAAGTGAAGTTTCATACATCTGTTCATTCGGTCACTGATAGGGTTAGCCAAAGGTTCAGAGGAGAGAAACAGTGAAGAAACATAAATCTTTATCCCTTCTGAGTCAGTGTTCCATGAGAAAGGGCTTCTCAGCTGGGCATTGGGGAATCCTGTGCATCACAAAGGTGGTGAGAATCCAAGACAGTAAAGCCAGTCCCTGCCAGCAGCAGCCTCAGCAGGAGAGGTGTCGTGTCAGATCTGTTGGAATGTGGTTGCAGTAAATGGTTTGGATCCAGCTGGGAAGCTTTAGACAGTTCTGCTCTGCTGTGGCACCACAGAACTGCAAAGCCTGCCAGATACCAAGGTGAATTTAGTCTGTGCCAAGCTCTCTGCTGCCTAAACTGGAGGTAAAGATGTTCATACACAGTGCAGGATTGCCACGTGCTTTGCCTGATGAGGAAACCTGCAGTGACACCCCATTCAGCAACAGCCCTGGCTTGGCAGCTGATTTCAGATCATCTGGACAGGCAGGCTACTGCAACAAAAGAGCCTGCTTTAACAGGAGAAACCACTACAAATAATGACTTTGAGTGTCCTGAGAATCTCTGGTAACTATGTCTGTGCACGAGATGCACACATGCACCTTCTCCCTTCTTGAGTATAGGAAGGAACTGCAAACATCTGTGCAGGTTGTCTCTCCTCCTGAGGCTTTAGATCAAAGTCCTGTTTCTTCCAAATTTGGGTATAATACCATCCTCACTGAGCTGGGTTTGAAGCTCTCAGTAGTGAACAAACACCCAGCTGAAATGGCTGGTGATTCAGGTGTTTGTTTACATCATGTCCTACCTGCTAGAGTGTCCTGGCATTCAGTTTAGGCTGGGAATAAATTAAATGAACCTCTGGCATTTTATCTAATTGCCTTGGCTTCATGATTCTTTAATCATGCTGTGGGTTTCTTTGGGGTTTGCATTGGGTTTTTTTTTTCAAACAGCCAGCAAGTAATTAAATTGGCCAGTGAGACAGGTAGGCTTGGAATTGTTTCTGGACCAGAATTTACATAACCTGGATGCATTACAGCCTGGCTGTGTGTTTGGCAAGCCTTTGGGATGAGGATGCAGAGTGCTTATGTCATGTGTATGCCCTGAGGAGTTCTGCTGCCCCATATCTTAGAGGCAAAGCTCATGCTGAAATTGCAGAGTTTAAGGATCATACTGCTTTAGGTCTGTAAAGTAGCTTGTGAATGATCCCAAATAAAATTTATGACAGTTTTTGTGAACTTTAATAAAGTTATAATTACTCTAGACAGATACCATGTTTGTATCTTGCTACACAGCACTTAATTATAGGTGAGTATTTCCTGTGTTAATGCTGTCCTCATTCAGTTCATTCATATCCTCTCTGAACTCCTCTGGAGCTGGACACTCCAGAACTTTCCTCTTTCTGCCTACAAGCTGTGTGAATTCAGGACAGCTGTCTGACCTGCTAATCAACTCACCCAGCTTTGTTGACACAGGTGGCTGCTCACCTTTCTGGAAGAATTTGCATTTTCACTGCCCAGCTGTTGGCAGCTGTGAGTACGAGGTGCTGTGGCTTGGTGTGAGCTGAGCTGAGGCTGAGCCCTGCAGCAGCCCTGCACTCACCACACAGTCCCAGCCTCTTCAAGCTCTTCTTGGCTTTAAATGCTGTAGGCTTTTGGTAAGGAGCAGTTGTTGATCAGAGGAGTGACTCAAGGTCTGGAAACAGACTCCTGATGCTTTCTGCTGCTGTTCCCTCTGCATAGGGCGGCTGTGCCAGTCCAATGTGCCGTGTGCTGGAGCTGCAGCGTGCCCTGCCCTGGAGTCAGACGTGCTCTACAACGGGTGCCCAGAGGACGTGGGGCTCAGAGAGAGGCTCGCCCCGTGGAAACCACTGGTGCTGCTGATACCTCTCCGCCTCGGGCTCACAGAGATCAATGAAGCCTATATTGAAACACTAAAGGTAGGGAATCTGGAGCTCAGTTCCTGCTGGGGTGATGCTTAAGGAACCTGTTGTGAATTAAGTAATTACTCAGAAGTAGCTGCAAAAGGAAATTGTGTTTAGAGACAATCTTTGTCAGAGGTCAGGATATAGGTTCTTGCAAGCTGTAGTCAGGAAAATGGGGGGGGCTTGGAGGGTTGGGCCTTTTTTTGGTTGGTTTGTTTTTTTCTTTTGAGGATCTTACTTCACAGCTTAAATTTCAGCCCCTCTTTGAGTTCAGATGGTACCAACCTGCTGAAGGCTTTGTTCAGCACAACTGTACCTTGCTTGGTGGTAACCTGAGTGTTAGTTTATACCGTGTTACACACTCCCTGTGGCTCAGATGCTCAAGTTTGTGCTGCAGACTGAGGCTAAGAGCTGTCAGGTGGTTGCAGGTTGGAGTATTGAGAAGCTGCAGAATTCAGGGTGTGGACAAGACAGGGTGCACAATGCTAGCAAGCTCTGAGCTTCCAGATTCAAATCTGTGGGATGTTCTACTTCCCTTAACTCAGTAAATCATGCTTGGCTGCTCCAGGTGGATAAGGAACTCAAACTATTTTCTGAACGATTGTTCCCTCCTGAGAGCACTGTTGCAACCTGATGACAGCTCCAGGGATCTTGCCACTGATGGCAGCAGAGCCAGGACTTGCCCGTACCAAGTCCCGGAGTATTGCAGCTTCTTTCATTTGGTCCACCTATCTATTCCTGTCAGCAGTTAAAAGTGTTTTTGAGCTGCTTCCATGCTCCTAGAAAGCCCTGTGTTGCAGCCTGGTGGAGATTTTCTCCAGAAATGGCAGGTTTTGCTGCTAGAGTTGCTGATTTTCCATGTCCCTGTCCATCTTTCCCACTGCACTTTTGGATGTTTGCCTTTGTTCCCACCTGCTCTTTCACTGTCTGTCAGCTGTGTGTTTTCTGTGTTGCTTTTCCAGCACTGCTTCATGATGCCCCAGTCCCTGGGAGTGATCGGAGGGAAGCCAAACAGTGCTCACTACTTCATTGGCTATGTAGGTGAGTGCCCAGAGGACTGCAAAGACTGTCCAATGATTCTCCCCCCAGCTAAAAAATGCTTCTAGGGTGGCACAGCTCTCCTGCTTGGCCTGTGGTGCATACTGCAGGGTTTTGCTTTCCTGCTGGAAGCGTGGAAGGCTGCTGTGGGCTGAACCTCCCACCTGAGTGATGCAGATTTGAACAGTGGCCATAAACTTCCACTGTGTAACACTAAATCCTGTCTGTGAAGAGGAGTGCATAGAGCCTGCTTCCTGCATTCAGAGCTGACCTCCCTCTGTGGCTTGGCTGCATTTAACTGTCCTTTAGGTGTTCCTCAAACCCTACAAACTCTTGTTACTCTCCTCCTTCCCTCTGGTTTCCTCTGTGCCAGAGACCTCAGGTTATTCGTGCTTTAGACTTCTGGGGTCTGTTGGAGCTTACCCAGGAAGGGATGAGCAGGAATAATACCCAAATAGTGCCTGTGCCTCAGTCCCAGGGTGTCACAGTGGAGTGGCCACCGTGGTTGTGCTGGCAGCTGTGCCTGGCTGAGAAGCATTTGGGGAGGTGGCTGAAAGCAAGACATCCCTGGAATGTGGATTCCTCTGTGTGGTTATGAGACCTGGCTCTGCCACTGCTCTTCCTCTTCTTTCTATCTCACCACTTCTCAACTTCTGGCATGGTTCTTGCTGTTGATGTGTCCTTGCCTCTGTGCCCAGGTGAGGAGCTCATTTACCTGGATCCCCACACCACGCAGCCAGCAGTGGAGCCCAGTGACAGCGGCTGCCTCCCCGACGAGAGCTTCCACTGCCAGCACCCTCCGTGCAGGATGAGCATCGCCGAGCTCGACCCCTCCATTGCCGTGGTGTGTTCCTGCTCCCCATCACCCCCAGGGGCAGTGCTGGGTTCCTCTGTCCCACAGGGAGCTGGCAGAGGCAGTGGTGATGGGCTGCGGTGCTGTGCTCTGGGTTTCGGTGACAGTGGTAAAGCAGCTCCTCATGCAGAGAGTGGCTTGTCCCAGGGAAGTCCCCCTTGCATGGCAATTAAACACCATTCCTGATGCAGCAGTGTCATTCTCTCAGGTTTAGTTTGGGCTTTGATTCCAGCCTTTTGATGGGCAGAGGTGACTCCATTCCTGAACCCATACGATGATGCGCCGTGGCTTGTTTCCTGTTGAACCTGAGGTGCCTGCCCTTTGTTTCCGTAGGGTTTGCTCCTCCTGGTTTTCCTTCTGCAGTAAAGAAAATATTGATGATTCCAGCGCTTGGATAGCCTGGTCACATCAAGCCTTTGTGGAGTGTTCAGTTTAACAGGGCAGTGTGAGGCATGTTTTAAAGCAAGGCAGTCAGGAGTAGTAACTGCTCCCAGTCCTGATCATGTTACTTGGTGTTGACACAGGGCCTTAAGTCTGAAATGATCAATCGAAAATACAGAAAGATAAAGTCTTTTTCTTCTTTTTTTTCAGGGCTTTTTCTGCAACACAGAGGCAGACTTTAATGACTGGTGCCAGCAAATCAAAAAGGTTTGTGTTTATAGATCTGGTCAGGCACTGGAACAGGCTGCCCAGGGAAGTGCTGGAGTCCCCATCCCAGGAAGTGTTCACAGGGCATGTGGATGTGGCACTTGGGGACGTGGTTTAGTGGTGATGTTGGCAGTGCTGGGGGACTGGTTGGACTCGAAGATCTTGGAGTTATTTTCCAACTTCAATGAGTCTCTGATTCTCTATCCCTGGGAAAGGAATATCAGGTATTGTCTTGTTTCCAAACCATTGCACAGAGACCATGTTCTCTGCAGCATGACCCCATTTTAAGCATATTCAAATAGTTTATTAAACTACCAGAAGGAGCATAGCTCTGAAACTCTGTTGGTGATGTGAGTCAAAAGCTTTGAAAAACATTTTTCCAGCTACAGTGAAGTCCCAGCAGATCCCGATTACCCCTGAATCCTGATTACCTCTGCACCAGCAGTGCAGAGCTGTTGGTTCTCACGGCTCTGCTCTGTCTCCACAGCTGTCCCTGGTCAGAGGAGCACTGCCCATGTTTGAGCTGGTGGAACGCCAGCCCTCACACTTCTCCAACCCCGACGTCCTGAATCTCACACCAGGTGAGGCCATGCAGGGAGGGAGAGCTGAGGGTGAGCCGGCCCCTTTGGGTTTCTGGAATTCATGTGGAATTACATGATGACTTCTAGTGTGTTCCTGTTCCACCTGGAGTTTAATCTGGAGCTTTTGGGTCAGTTGATGTAGTTTTTTGGCTTTCAGCTAGAGGTTTGCAGATCCCCCAGTGTCTCAGGATGATTTTTAGAATAATCTGTGAGTGGTGATGGTGACTGAGCAGAAGAAAAAACCAAGCTTACAGGCTGTCATGGCAGTGTGACTTAATTGTTTCTAAAGGGATGCTTGGAGGAATCAAAAGTGTCCATTGAAAAGGCTGAAAACCGAGTTTGTAGGTAATGAGAATGCTCCAAGACAGGGCTGGTCACACTTCGTTCCAGCATAAGGCACTCCTTCCTGGCATGTACCACTACCAGTGGGAAAAAGGACAAGTGCTGGGCACTAATCTTGCCTGTCAGGCTCTGCTTATCACATTAGTAACATGCACAAACATTGCAGGAGATAAAGGCATTGGCTGCTTCTGCCAAGAGTGGTGTGTGTGTGTGGGCAAGCCCCATCACCAGGCACTGGGCAGCCTCCTGGCAACCTGCACCCTGCACTTCCTGGTGTTTCTCTCTCTCTCTTTCTTTCTCTCTTCCCTTCCTTAAAGGCTTTCATTATCGCACTGTGTGTTGCTGTTAAAAGTGCTCAATTCCCTAAAATGTCAGTTGATCTTTGCCTGTCTTAGATTTTCCCTAATGTTGTCTTTCCTGCTCTTAAAAATGTTTCTGTAATGGACTACTTGGCCTTCTCCCTCTGCCCTGGCTTGTAGAGCCTCTCCCATCTGCCACAGCCATTCCATTTCTGTTAGTCCTGGCTCTCACTAGAAGGAGTGATTGAACTCTGAGCCCCTTCCAGGGCCTAAAGGGTTCCAAGAAAGCTGTAGAGGGCATGCAGTGAGAGGACAAGTGGGAATAGCTTCTCACTGCCAGAGGGTGGGGATAGATGGGATATTGGGAAGGAATTCCGCCTTGTGAGGGAGATGAGGCCCTGGCACAGGTTGCCCAGAGAAGCTGTGGCTGCTCCATCCCTGGAAGTGTTCCAGGCCAGGTTGGACGGGGCTTGGAGCAGCCTGGGACAGTGGGAGGTGTCCCTGCCCATGACAGGGGGGTGGGACTGGATGGGCTTTAAGGTCCCCTCCAACCCAAACCATTCTGGGATCCTGTAACTGATAAATTTATTAGCCTGAACTAATAAAGGTTTCTCCTTTACTTCCCCCTGTGCTACAGTTGCTTCCCTTTAGGTGTGAACTCCTTCCTCACCATATAGTTGGAGGGGTGGGATCAACTAACATTACCTTTCCTCTCAAAGTGGACTGTACTAATTGCTTTTGAGAGAGTGCATGTTGTAATTGCATTCCCTAACAGTTGCACCAAAAGCAACTATAGCAGAAACAATTCTCTAATATGTAGGGGTAAATGTATGTCCTAATTGGGACAGAAATCTTCATGGATATTAGTCCAGACCTGGGCACGTTCTCCTGTTTTGAGCTTCTTGAGGCAGAACATCTCCTGCTAATGCAGAGCTGGGACACAGGAAGGTTGTACAGAGCGGTGGCAGCAGAAATGTGTTTGGATCTGTGAAAGATGATGCACCTCTGTGCTCTGTGTAATTCTCTCCAGTGCATTTTCCATGCCACTGACATGTTTTACCCTCCTCAGAGCCCTCACTCGGGTTTGTCACTGAGTCTTGGAACGTGTAGGCACCTGGCACTCAAACTGTGATGCCCTCCAGCTGCTGGTCTCGCTGACAGTCACAGCATCTCACTGAGGCAGCGCTTTCTTCTTCTCTTCCAGACTCCTCCGATGCCGACAGATTGGAAAGGTTCTTTGACTCGGAAGATGAAGACTTTGAAATCCTGTCCCTTTGAAAACAAATAGGAAACTGACTCTGCAAATTTGTGTATGTGTGGGGAGAAGGGGGGAGGGAAGCTCCTTCGAGAGCCAGGGGCTACCGGTTTTCATAGGCGCTTGCTGCCATCCCCGCCTCCTGTCCATCCTGGCATTCCGTGCAGCCTCGGAGCGGAGCGCGCAGTGTCTGCGGTGGGATGAAGAACCCAGAGGGTGGTACAGCCTTACTGGCTGCAGCTGGAATTTCTCAGCAGCAAACGGTTGCTGGAAGTGGATGCAGTGGTGCTTAGGAGTTCAAAGCCTATCTGTCACATCAGCAGGTCAGCTGGGCCTTCCGGGGGAGGCACGGAAAGCGTTAGAGCGCTGAATCCTTCCATGGGGACTCCCCTCTGAAGCTTAAGTAGAGTCCACCCATCATTTAGCAGGAGAAACGTCCAGTTAATGCCTTTAGCAGCTTCCCCTCTCACTGGCCAACCTGGGCTGCAGCTCACAACGCCAGGGAACAGCAGCCACGTCCCACAGATAGCTGTGAAGCCTCCGGAGTGCAGGTCCCTACGGTACAACTCCTGTTCATGCTCTGCAGGACACTCAGCACTACCTCTCCTGTACACACCCTATGGAAAGGGAATTGAGGGAACTTCTAAGTGACTGGGAACTCAATAAGTGAAGTGTGGAGCAGTGCTGTGCTGCTGGAGAGGAGCATCTCAATCCCAGTTTAAATAACAGAAGGAATGGAAGAATAGAAAACGTGTGTGTTGCTCAGTGAGTCAGTCCATGTGCTTCTACAATGGAATAGTCTCTACAGTAAGTACCTTCAGGAAAGCTGCTTTGAACAGAAAACTGAATTCCACAGCCCTGGAAAAAGAGTCCAGAGCTGGGAGAGGTGAAACAGGGCAGCAGAGATCTGCCAGGCATGTGCCAGGCTTCTGTCTGTCCCCCGGTGTGCTGGCATGGCGACTAGGGAGTGATGTTGTCCTGCCAAAAACCTGAGCTGTAAAACCTCTTGAGGTGCCCTGGGTGGGTTGGTCAGCAGTTCCTCCAGCTACTCCTGTCAGACATTCCCTTTCCAAAGCAGAAGAGGTGCCTGAAGGTCGAGGTTTCCAAGCTGTGTTGGTACCTTGCCTCTGCCAGCTCCCCTCCCTGCGGAGTGTGCCCAGAGGTGCTGTAGGAGCTAACCTGGAGAATCCCCCGGCAGGTAACCATCCCAAGAAGGGCAGAATGCCTTGAGAAGGTCCAAACAGACTGGAAATTTTAGCTACTTTAAGATGGTAGCTCTGCTTAGGGCCCTTCTCCACACAGAGAGAGGTAAATGTGGAGGAGAGCTGTCTCCATGCACACTGCAAGGGAAGTTGCTGCCGTAGTTTCCTTGGTGCGTGCTGCACGCTGCAACCCTGTTTACAAGGCTTTGGTTTGTGCATTCAGGTTTGGAACCTGTCAGGTGATGGTGGTGTGCCCAAGGGTGGTGCCACCAGGCTAGAAATGACCTGTTTCCCCCGTGACTGACCTACTGATGCTGTAACTGTCCCTGTGATACTCGAAAGCAGAGGTTTGAACTGGGAACCACAATGCTTCTGTCACTAAATTATTATTTGCTGCTTTCTGCCTGCTTCTCCTCTTCTCTCTTGTAGTCAGGGGAAGAGGCAGCAGAGGAAGTGGGGCTGTGCTCCATTCATCTGCTTTCAATTTCTATCTGAATAAACAGATCTAAAATCTTTGCCTGTCCTGATGTCCTTGCACACGTTGAAGGAGGTGGTGGGTAGTAGAGCAGTACACCAGAAGAGTCCAGTGTGTAGAGGGGCTCCAAGAGAGCTGGAGAATGACTTTGAACAAGGCCCTCAGGGACAGGCCGAGGGGGAATGGCTTCCCACTGCCAGAGGGCAGGGTTAGATGGGATATTGGGAAGAAATTCTTCCCTGTGAGGGTGCTGAGGCCCTGGCACAGGGTGCCCAGAGAAGCTGTGGCTGCCCCTGGATCCCTGGAAGTGTCTGAGGCCAGGTTGGATGTGGCTTGGAGCACCCTGGGCTAGTGGAAGGTGTCCCTGGCCATGGAAAAAGATGATCCTTAAGATCCCTTTCCAACTCAAAACAGTCTATGATTCTACTGTTTATTTCATGTTCATGGTTTTATGTTTCAGGACAGCTCAGCCAGACAAGATTTTACCTGCGGGTTAACACAACCCCAATAACAGAGCTAAGCTCACCTGTCTCAGATCTTTAACAGGTATTTCTGGCTTTTCAGCATGTTGTCTTGTCCCAGTGTCACTGTCAGGGCCTGATGCAGCATTGCAGGGGCTCACCTCCTTCACCAGGAGTGTCTGGCTGCCAAGTGCTGGGCAGCTGTGGGGAGAAGGCAGCAGCTTTTTCCATTGTAGCTGATGCTTGTATTAGCAATTTTGGTTTCAATATTTACCTTCCTCTCCCTGCTCATGAATCTGTTCAATCTGCCTCTCTCCGAGTTGGAGAGGATTTAGTCTGTGGAAATCAGAGCAGTCCAGCCTACTGGAAGGTGAGCTGAACTCTCCTGGCCATGCCCATCTCTCAGTGCCCCTTGCAAGTGATTAACATTCCAGTTTTGCACTGGTGATTTGGGTGATTCATAGCAGGTCCGGTTTCAAACTGCACTGGGGTGTGTGCAGGAGCCACAGGTGACTATTCCTCTCATCTTGGCCAGTCTAAAATAATTTATGTGCCACTTGCCCTCCAAACTGGCCTTGCTATGAGCTAATCCATCTATTTCATGCTCTTAACCTGCTCACAGCTGTCCAGCACCACACAGCTGGGGAGAAGGCTTGAATTCACCTCTCCCTTTTTTCCACAGCTCTAGCAAACAGCTTTCCTTGGATTTAGTGCCTGAACTGCAGCATTTTCACCTCCCATATATCCTTCTAGAAGATGAATAATCATACTGAAAAAAATGCCCCGTGCCAAATGCTTAAAAGAATAATTTATTAGCAAGTCCTCTACCAACTGGTTTGAGCATGGAGGATGCATTTACTAGAGAGGAAGAATGATCAGACACATGGCAATTCCCCAGGAATGGGAACTGCCTCTGTCCAGGGATGGCCCTGGGCTCCACACCCACATCTGCACTCCAGGACTGGAGCTGGAACAGGAACTCCTGATTGGGAGAGGGAGGTTTTTAGAAAGGATCTGCTACGTGCTCATGGCATTCTCATTTAAAAAATGCAGAAGGGACTATGCAGGATGGAGGGGAGGGGCAGACAGTGACAAGCACAGCAGCAGCATGTTGGACCCAGAAGAATACACAGGATCTAAGCTGTAGCTGCTGGGATGTCACAGTTATCCAAGTGCAGAGGATCCAAGAAGTGACCACCTTTCCCTTATTCTTTTAGACCTGTATGAAGTTTCATTTCCAGAGTTCGCCCAGAGGTTTATTCTGAACCTCCTGCATAGTCTTCTCTGCAATGGACTTGATTTCTCTGTGCAAGTCTTCAATGCTCTTTGAAGCATCCACTGTCTGTTTCCAAGATGAAAAAAAAAAAATACAGGATAGATACAGAGAATACAGAAATGTGTTACTGGACACCAACAAATGAGAAAAACCTTGTTGTTAACATCTGCTCCCCCCATTACTCAATATTGTTACTCTTCCTGAGTAGTGAAATGAACTAAGTACACCTCCTCTCTGCACTTTCTGGAGTGGATTTGGGAAAAATCAATATATGTAGGAATAGGCATTTATGAAATAGATGTGAGGGTGGGTGAAGGGAAACAGAAGAAACTGCTGCTGCACTGTTTGCTGGCAGTCTTTGGGGTGTGGGACAGAGGGCAGGTAAGCTAGGGATTCATCCCAGGTGCACAAAGAGCTGACCAGGGTGTCCTGGAACAGGGCAGTGCCCTCGCTGCCACATCTCACAGTGCCCTTGGCTGGTCCCCAACGTGTCCCGCTGAGCAGAAGTGGGGAGGGGAAGTGCAGGGATATGACCGGCAAAATTTGGGAGCTCTCATTACAGACCCCCACCCCGGACCATGACAAGCCCATTAGAGTTATTTCCTCACCTTCCAGTTTAGGGTCTTGTCCTCCATTAGGCAATAGAAGGACTGAAGGACTTTCTCTTGGAAGGAGCTGGTCTCGTAACGTTCGTGTCCAAAGTTCCCTCGTTCTGCTGCTTCTTCCGGGCTTAACTGGAGAAACAGGATCAGGTCTGGCTTTGGGAGTCCAACATCAGGCTGTTTGCACCAATCCAGGCAGAAGTTCTGTCCCAAGCAAAGACAGGAAAGCAGCAGGTTGGCTGGAGAGTGAGGTGGGAAAGGAACAGCCAAGCACGGCAGGAATCGCAACTCAAAACACTGCACAGGCTACCAACTGCAAAGGTGATTTCCCAGCTTACCATGTGGCAATTCAGTCCTGGTAATTTGGGGGCGAGCAGGTTTTGTCAGGTGTTCAGCACCTCTTGTGCCCATTTAAGTTGGAGAGAGCAAAAGCTTTTCATGCCTCTTCTGCAGAGCCCATCTGAGCTCTACCAAGGCACACTCTGAGCCTCCGCGCAGCCGTTGCCACTCCAGAATGTGCTCACAGTCCTAAAGAAAGCTGCTCCCAAACACAAACACCACACAGCTGCAGTGCAGATCTCTCTGAGCCCATGGAGGCTCCTTTCCAATACTCACCTACCCAGGAATTTCAGCCCAGACACAAGAGATGCAGTTTTCTCCAGCTTTTGGATTTTGTTGACAGATCTGAAGGCTTCCATCAGGGCATGTGAATCCATGATGTTGGTGAGACTAGAGAAGCTTGTCCACTTACTGCTCATCCACATCTTAACTCCCTCTAAGAGGAGTAGGCACATCTGCCCTCCAGTTTCACCCCAGATGTTCTGCATCTGGGTATTTTTTGGATGTATGTGCAGTGGGTTTTTCAATCCCATGAGGGGGTATGAGAAGCTGGAACTGCCACGACATCTTGGGTGTGAGCTCTGGCTGCCAGTAAGCTTTTGTGTTAGATATGGGCATCAACACCTCTCCTTCTTCTGGGAATGCTTCTTGAGTGAAAAACATGCCAAACTCCATTCTTTTAAGAAGCAGAGGTAGTCCCTTCCAGCAGCAAAGGATGCCTTCCCAAGGGCTGCATCCGCATGGCTGAGGATGCAGGTCACAGCTACATTCAAAGAAATGTGGACACTTTGAGACACCCTTTTTCCCCCACCAGAGAGCAGCAGAACATTCCTGGTTGTGCCTATGTGGATTTGGGATCATTATTTTGGGGTGACTCAGCTCATGTCACACGTCCTGGCTCCTAATGTGAGGCTTTTGCAGACACCTGCTTAGCACCTAAACGCTTCAATGCATCTGTCTCGGGGGTAAGCCCCAAGCCACACAATGTCCAGGGAAGCAGGAGGGTGGAAGAAGATGCAGGTGAGGGTGCAGGGCCTGGGGGCCCAGGATCTCCTCAGTCCTTCCAGGAAGCAGGGAATGGCTTGGGCAAGAATGAATGTAGGTCCCAGCTGGTGCTGCGGGCATGGCTGGAGCTTCTGTGACCACAGGATACTCCTCGAGGATTGATGGCAGGACTGGGACACGTGATGGAGTGGGACAAGAGTGTCTGTGCAGAATGGCTCAAAGGGAGGCTGACAGAGTTGCCTTGTTCTGAAAGCAGGGACAGGCCAAAAGGCACAAGTGGGAATGTGAGAAATTCAGGCTAAATGAAGAAAATCACTTTTACTCTGAAGGTGAGCAGAGAAGAACCCAGAAAGGAGTGGATATACATCCCTGGAGATACTCTAACCTTGGCTGGATGTAGGTCCAAGCAACCTGCTAGAGGCTGGGCTTCATGAATTCCAGAGGTCCCTTCTAATGTACGTGGTTCTGTTATGTTACACAAATTTATGGGCCAGCAGCCTGAGCAAGTACAGACAGTCTTAAATAAACTCCAGAATCATTCTCCAGAGTCACACAGGTCAATTTGCAGTCCAGCAGTCTGTCCAGATTTACAAAAAGTCACCAAATAAGTTTCTCTGTTTATTCTGGGGAAGGGCAGACCCATGTTAATACCTGAGCTGAAACTTCCATCCCTCATTTCCAATCCTCATTTCCCAGAAGAAGAATGGCCCCATGGCCATTCACACCAACAGCCTCTACCTGGAGCTGCTTTCCCAAACAGAGAGAGGGGCAGGGGCTGCTGCAGGTCTCACTCACCCCTTTGGCACTTGTGAAGGCCACTCCAGAGAAGGCGTATCTGTCAACCACAACCGTGATCCCTTGATGCAGTTTCTCCTTCATCATTGGTCTGAAACCATGTGGGAGATAAAATAATAAAGTTGCATTCCTTTGTAGTGACAGAAATGAAAGGAGTTCATCTAAATCTCCAAGTATGTCATCATTTATGGAGATCACTGACAGGGGCAACAGTGATGCAGATGGCAGGTGAAGAGCTGTTTGTATTCTCCACCAGGCATTGACCAAATACCATTTCATGACACCCAAATTCAGGGTGCCAAGCGCTGGGCACTGCTCTAGGCAGCTCCAGGGCTTACAGGGAAGATCACAGATTAATTATACTGACATGAACAGTTTAGTCCTCTTCCCTTCTTAGGTGGTGCAGTAGATTTTGTGATACGCTCTGCCACCTTTATTCACGACAGTTCTTCTCAGAGCTCACTTATCTGCCTTCTGTTCTCCCAGCTTAATTGGCACTGCCACTACAGCAGAGCCAGCAAAGCTTTTCTGTAAAATGAGAGCATTTTGAAATCTGTATTTCCAGGTAAAAACAACAGCCAACACTGATTTCCCCACCTCCATACACAGACTCTGTGACTAAAGCAAGAACAGCCAGTTACAGCTGAACGTAGCCTTTGGCTAGAGGGGAAATTTGGGCACAATTCCTTAACCAGTGTCACTCACAGGGAGTGCCTGGCAAAGCAAGGTAGCCTCAGGAAAGAGAGTAAATTCACAGTCTAGGCTGGTTCAGTCTCAGCTCCCCTGTTCTTTAATCCAGTACAGCACAGGAGTTGGAAATATGGCACCAATGATTCCAAGAAACCAAGCTGTGGGATCTGATCTAAGATTACAGTGGCAGGGATAGATGCGATTTTGGGAAGAAATTGCTCCCTGTGAGGGTGCTGAGACCCTGGCACAGGGTGCCCAGAGAAGCTGTGGCTGCCCCTGGATCCCTGGAAGTGTCTGAGGCCAGGCTGGACGGGGCTTGGAGCAGCCTGGGCTAGTGGAAGGTGTCCCTGCCCATGGCAGGGGGTGGAACTGGATGAGCTTTAAGGTCCCTTCCCACCCAAACTACTCTGGGATTCTATGATTAAATCCAAAGCTGTAAGAGTCCTTAAGACACCGCTTCCAGCCTGTCATCCTGTCTGAACAGGATCATGGTTCTTGTACTTTCTGTACCCACTGCAAGCTCAAACCATGGGGGATTCAACACCACACATTTCTCTTCTACAACTGAACAAACATCATCTTTACACGTGTTCCCAGCGGTTGGCAGAGAAGAGCAGGTGAATGGTGTGGTCCTCCAGGTTCTTCTCCCTCACCAGGTAGGAGCTGATCAGCTGCCCAATCTCTGTGGTTCTGTCTGTAGAAAAGAAAGGGAGAAGATGCAAAGGCTGCCCCAAACTGCTCTTCCCAGAAAGGTGTCCATCTGTCCTGGGGGTCTGTCCATTATGGGAGGGAGGTTGGTCTGACCAGGGCAGGGTCATTCTGTCTGTCAGAATGGGAGAAGGTCAGTCCATCCAGGGTGGGAGTCTGTCTGTCTGTCATGGGTGGCAGGAGGTCTGGCCAGGGTGAGGGGTATGTTTATTTGTCACGGGTGGGAGAAGGCCAGTTCATAAGGGGCTGGGGATCTACCTGCCTGTGACAGGTTGGGAGGAGAAGGTCGGTCCATCTAGGGAGGAGAGTCAGTCTGTCTGTCCGGGGTGGGAGGGGTCTATCCGCCAGTCGCGGGTGAGGGGCGGTCGCTCTGTCCGGGCGTGGGGCTCCATCTGTCACACGTGGTCTGTGGTCGGTCCGCCCAGGTGGGACGGGTCTATCGGTCAGGGCTGGGGGCAATCCCTCTGTCCGAGCGTGGGTGTCCATCTGTCAGGCGTGGGAGCAGCCCAGAGCTCCGATGCGCCGCGAGACCCTCCGGNGCGGGAATTAAAACTGCGCCACGGGCGGCGTAGGGGGGTGGGGGGGCGCGGCACTGCGTGGACGTCATCAGGCGGCGCCAGGCTACGTCATCGGTGCGCGCTGGGGAGTGGGACGGTGAGGCCATGGCGGCTGTGGGGCCAGCCGGGCGGGGGGCCCGCTCTCCTTCCCTCCCTGCGGTGGGGTCCCGCTCCTCGCCCTCGGCTGGGCCGCTGGTGCCCGCGTCAGCGCCGGCCTGCCAAGGCCCCCAGGCAGGTGCTCAAGGTCTCCTGAGGTGACCCAGCGGCTCACGGTACGTGACTCACAGGATGGTTTGGCTTGGGTTGGGAAGGATCTTAAAACTCATCTCGTTCCTGCCCCTGCCACGGGCACGGACACCTTCCATCGACAAGGTTGCTCAGAGCATTTATTAGCGTTTCTCTTGCAGGTATTGAGAATCTGCCGTGCGAACTGCAGAGGAACTTCCAGCTGATGCGGGAGCTGGATCAGAGAACAGAAGGTGCGTGCGGGTATTTCAGCGAGCAAAGGCCGAGAGAGCCCGGCCTGAAGGGTGGGGGAAGCCCAGAGGAGGCTGGGCTTTGGAGGACGTGTCTGCCCTCTACTGCTGTTCCTTTTCTCAGCCCTCTGCAGTGTTTGTTTCTTTCCCGTGAGGATACAGCTCACATCACAGGGCTCGATTTTGTCTTCAGCTTAAATTCACAGCTCTGCCATCACTGTACTCAGTGGCCGCTTGGATGGCCTTCCTTCCACTTATTTCCATATCTCCCAAGTTCTAGATTCTTGTGTGCCTTGCAGGACCATTTTTTCTTCCTTTTTGAAGCTTTTGTTGGTGTCTGGCTGCACAGTAACGATTTTCATTTTGAACTGTCAGAACAGTAAGTGACTGCACAAGAAGTAAAATGTTCTGCATGTGGGAAGGGAGGCTGAAACTTGTGAACCCATGGGTTCAGTTTCTGATCTTAACTGTGAATTAACTGCAAATTAATTTCTGAATTAGCTGTAGAATGCTTGAGAAAGCAGAATCACACCACAAGTGCCAAAAGAGTGAATACCTTTAACTGAATTGGTTTTGTTTTATAAAGGAAAACGCATTAAGGAATTGAGGGGGGGTGTAAAAGCTCTCAGGAAGGGTCTCCTAAATACCACGAGGAGGTAGAAAACCAAAAGCCTCTGCTTTGGGTGGCAGGTCTGTGATGTGTGTCTGGTGTGTTTTTCAGACAAGAAGGCGGAGATCGACAGCCTGGCAGCAGCGTACATCGAGTCCGTGAGGAGCATGGTGCCTGAGCAGAGAGTGGAGCACCTGAAGAAGATCCAGAGTGCCTACAGCAAGTGCAAAGAGTACAGTGATGACAAGGTGCAGCTGGCCATGCAGACCTACGAGATGGTGAGCCATGGGAAGATGGGCATTCTCTGGAATGGTGCACGTGGAGATAATTCACAGCGTCAGCTTTCCCCGACTTCTTGGTTTTTTTGTTTAAATATCTTACCAAAACAAATTGTGAGTCTTCAAGCTTATATTTCTCACTGCTGCCATTCCCAAAAAGCCTTCTCCTGTGGCACCAGGTTTCTCTTTTGCTGGAAGAATTAGTGAGTTTATCCTCCTTGGAGGTGACTTTATCAGTAGAACTCGTCTGCTGTGTGGTAATGCTGGCAAATTTACCCCACTCCATCCTCCCCAGCAGCTCTCTGTCACTGATAATTTATTTGGGGCTGATCTTAGTTGAAAGCAAAGTTGTTTTAAGCCAGCTGCTGTACTATGTTGTGGAGGAACAGCAGGAATTCTGCTCCATTGCCTTGGTTTATTGGATGCCAAAATTTCCTCGATGGACCTTGTGAGAAAAATCCCATTTCTTAAGATGCAGCTTTCCACTTTTCCTTCTTCTGTCCCTGTCCCTTGAATAATTCTTATCTCCGTGTGTTTTACCCCCTGGATGAAACTTGAGTGAGGGGAATCCTTTTGAGTGTACTAAGGGTTTGTTGTCCAGCTTGTAGAGATGCTTTGGGTTTTGCTACAGCTGCAGTAGATGTTTTATTGTCATCAAATACTGCAGAAGAGGAAATTACATCCCAGGAATATCAGTGCCCTAGATAACTAGGGAGCTCATTTGATGCCAAAGTATTGCAGCAGCACAGTTTGGGGGTGGTGGTTTAAAATCCCTGTTCTGACAGTCACTTTATTGCAGCCAGGGTGGTACAAGGTACTTAATTAATGTTGTGTTGATGTGATACTGAGGATAGTCAGCCTCTGTCTGTATTTATTGCTGAACTTCTTTGATTCACGTGACAGCGGAGCACCAGGGAGAAAAACTTAACTGGACACAATTATTTGAATTTTGAAAATTGCAGGGATAAACCAGTTATTTTTAGTCTCTCTCATCTTGTTGCGTTCTGAAAACCCTTAGTCTGAGTTGCTTTGACTCTCCTTTGTGTTGCCTCCCTTTTCCTTCCTTTCTGCTTGCTTTTAGAGGGATTGGCTCCTCCTGCTGCTGCCTCCTCCATCCCCTCTGTGGGTGCTATTTCCCTTTCCCCAGCCTGTACCCCTGCCATGCCTTGCTCTGGAGTACCACACTGTTCGTGCTGATAACAGCCACTCTTTCAGCCCTTCCTGTTTTCGTTTGGGGCTCTTTTTTTTGGTGTTTCTTTGTAACTCAGTTTGTGGTTTCCTCTCGGGGCAGGTGGATAAGCACATCCGCCGGCTGGATGCAGACTTGGCACGCTTTGAAGCTGATCTCAAAGATAAACTGGAAGGCAGCGACTTCGAAACCCCTGGATCCCGAAGCCTGAAAAGTGGGTAAACTTGATACAACTGAGAGCCTTTTCCAGCACTTGGAATATCAAACCAGGAAGGCTGAGATGTAAAATAGGCTCTTATTTCTGGAGGAAGGGAAGAAGTGCACCATTCTCTGCTTGTTTTTAATGCTCTTCAAAATGTTTACAGTGGGCAGGAGATGAAGGGAAATGTGGTGCTGGATCAAAATTACTGTTCCACAGATCATCCTGAAGTTGTTACTGGCTCTAAGGAGAGTGCTGTGCCAGAACTGCACTGGTGTGTGTTAGTCTTAGTTTCAGGAAAAATTAGGGGTTAAAGGAAGATTCCAGTTTCTGTAGTGTATACTGAAGTATTGTGGGATTACAGTGACATTGGAATGTGGATACAGCAGCACAGCACAGCTTGATGCCTTTGAACTATGGAATAAGTGGTAGGAGCAGGGAGGTGGAGATAAAAGTTATGTTAGTTATTGAGTAACCTATTAACTGTGTTTAAGGATATACCGAGATTTAAAAAAAAATACTGCATGTCTAATCAAGTGTGATGCTGTTTATGACTTGGGCTGACGTACTGCAGTGCTTTATTGCCAAAACTGCAAACACAAGAGTTTGGTGCTCAGTTGTACTTGTCAGTTTGGTGTATTTGTGCCTCAAAAATGCATTTCAGTCAGCATATTCAATTACATATATAATAAGGATTACTCAGTTGCATATGAAATAGGGGTTTCAAGACAGTACCTGCATCAAAGGAACAGCAGCTGGGGATGTTTCTGCCACTCAGATAGGCTGCAACGGTGGGGTTGTTTTTCCTTTCTAGAGGGACGAAGTCAGAAAGACAAAAGAAGCTCTCGTGGTCGAGGCAGGAGGACATCAGAAGAAGACACACCAAAGAAAAAGAAACTCAAAGGAGGGTAAGGCAGAGCCAGGCACAACTCCCAGGCCTTGGGCTTGACACTTCATGAATTTTCCAGAAGCTTGTGTTACCCTGTTTATGACTCGTGTCCGGATGGTGAGCGGTGTTACGGGTGTTCTGGTCTTACTCCATTTCATTAATGTCCTGCTTAGGACAGGCCAGCATTGTTAATTAACTCCTTGGTTGGCATGTGGAAGCTCAGCATGCTTGGGACACTCTGAGTGGAAGGACAAGATCAGCCTCCCTGTTGCTGTTGGCAAGCTGGGAGAAAATAGCTTTGATTTTTGTCACGGGGCAATTTTTAACAGTTGCTTGTGGTCTTCATGGTGAAAGAAACTCACTTGTCCATCAGGACAGAAACTGATGTTGTGCTGCTGTTCTAGAAATGTTGGAGAATTTTGGGGGTTGCTTTCAAAAGGTTGTGTCCTCGTTAGCCTTGAATAATCTGATTTGGTTTTGAGAGGCAAGGAGGAAAGCATGTCCCCTCTCTGAGATGGGATTTCTGTTAAAGGGGCTCAGTTTATTCTGATATTTTCAGCTGGCTAAATGGAGGGGCAGGAAACTAAAAGTAGCTTCTGTGGACTGCTGCTGGCATGTCAACACATCCGTGTCAGAGTAAGAGGGTTCACTCATGCCTGACCATGAGAAAAAACATGTATCAAAACAGGCTGGGGAAAAACCCCAAACAGGTTATTCTACCCACAACCAGGAGTGATCTGTATGATAGTTTTGTTACTTTACTCATGACATCTACAAATCCCTCTCTTTAATTCTTTCTAGTCATACTGTCTTTGATCCAACCTACCTTATGATTTTAATTACTGGATTGTGGTAATGTAATATAAACCTAAAACAGGGTCAGTGTGGTTTAGGGAAGATACTGTAAAACACTAATTTTCCCAGGTAGGATTTAGATCTCGGAAACATCAAATCCTAGAATGGTTTGTGTTGGGAGGCACCTAATAGACCATCCCAGCCCCTGCCATGGGCAGGGACACCTTCCACTAGCCTGGGTTGTTCCAAGTCTGGCCATGAACACTTCAGGGATGGGGCAGCCACAGCTTCTCTGGGCACCCTGTGCCAGGGCCTCTCCACCCTCACAAGGAAGAATTCCATCCCAATATCCCATCTAACCATGCTCTCTGGCAGTGGGAAGCCATTCCCTTGTAACACAGTGTTGTCTGAGTTGTTTTATCCTGACTCTGTTGTTGCCCACAGGTCTGAGTTTGCTGATACCATCCTGTCAGTGCACCCCTCAGATGTCCTGGACATGCCAGTGGATCCCAACGAACCCACCTACTGCCTGTGTCACCAGGTGTCCTATGGAGAGATGATTGGCTGTGACAACCCAGATGTAAGCACTTGAGAGATGATGATGATTGGTTTTCAATGTTTGTTGCCTCCCAACCCTGTACAATCTGAGGAGGGGGTCCTTGCTCAGTTAGCTCATACCAAGTGATGGGAACATTTGTGATCACTAAGAATCCCCTCTGTGGGTTTTTCCTTTCTCTTTTGCAGTGCCCAATCGAGTGGTTCCACTTTGCATGTGTGGACCTGACCACCAAACCAAAAGGGAAATGGTGAGTGTGACAATATTCAGCTTTGGGATTTTCATCAGGATGCAGTTTGCCTCAGCAAGAATTAAAACCCTGTTGTGACCCTGGCAGAGGAGCTTTGCTCTTCTCATCAGAGGGTTTGAATCCTCTGTGATTAGGGATTATGTTTGAGGGTAGAAGATACAAGACAAACCTCCTTCTTAAAATCCATTTCCACAGAAGTCTTAGGTTCTGCTGGGAGCAAAACTGCCTGATAACAGAGCAGGTTTTAACCTGAGGCTTGTGTGAACAGGGACATGTTACATCTGAGGTTTGCTGTCACTAGTTGTGGCTGTGCTTAACACTGACAGACAGGTACCTCTTCTTTCCACTTCTGGAGGCAAATTTTGAAGACTTCTCAGGGTTTTACTTCTGTATGTGCTCATCTTGGAAAGGACTACGGGCTTGTTATTTTTATGTAATGGACTGTTTTAATCAAATTAACAAGTTGCCTGCGAGAAACAGGCTTATTTGTGCACAAATATTAAAAAAACAGTTCCTGGGCTCTGTGCTGTTAATTTCAGGAGCTAACTGCTGCCTCTTTTTTCCTACAGGTTTTGTCCTCGTTGTGTTCAGGAAAGAAAGAAAAAGAAGTAAGGAGTAGAGGGGAATACACCGCCGAGGCAAGAAGAATTTAATATATTCCTTCATTCATGTTGCAATATTACCTTTGATTATTTTTTGTTAATCTATCCTCCATCTTTTTCCGGTATGATATTTAATTATCCAGTGGCCAGTTGAAATTCCTGTTCTTTCCTAAGACAGTGACTTTGGGAGGGAGTCCCAAATCCCTTTGCCACAGAGATTTTATTTATGTTAGTCTTGCACAATAATACTGAGAGAGGGCGTTGCCTTTTCTGGCTGTTTCCATTTCCCTGAAGATTCTTTAAGTACATCACTGTGAAGATGAAACCTACAGTATTCTTGGAGAGAGAGAGAGAGAAGGTCAGATTTATTCACAAAATAAGATGAAGGCCTGAATTGTTAGCTGTGATTGCCTGTGTGGCACCTGGGTAAATCAGGAAATCAGGTTTTAGGGAAAGGCTCCATGAGGACACTGTTTGTTCCCATGGTGGTGTGGCTCTGCTGTTGAAGAAGGCCATTCAGGAATGTTCTAACAGGACTTTTGTCTTTTTTTTTAATGGGCCACATTTGTGTGTTCTTGACTTCTTTAGCTGCCTTTCAGATGATGAAGGTGAATCCTTGCATTAGCACAGTGTCAGTGGCTGCAGCAGAAGGGAGAGAGAAAATCAGGAGTCAGAAAGCAAAAGTCTCTGTTGTTTCCTTCTCTGAGATACAGTGGATGCAGAAGTTGAGGGAAGAGCAGAGATAAGTCTTGCCTTCATATCTCCTGCATCACAAGGCTTACCTGCCTACAATGAAAGATGTAGCAGGGAATGGTGCCAGCAGAGTTTCCTCCCTGCTGGTGGAAGGAGAAAAAAAAAGCCCCAAACTGATGAATTTTGCTGGCTCTGGTCCCTGCTGGGTGTTGGTGGCAGCTCTGTGCAGGGCTTTGTGCTGCTTTCCATACCAGTGTGCAGGAGCTCTTGGTATAGACTGCTGGAAAGGCATAAAGAAACTTCCAGATAAACTTTTCTTCTGCTGAATAAATAGTACAGAAGATTAAAAACACTTCTACTTGGATTCTGGCACCTGTTCTCAAAAGAAAGAAGGCTTTTCCTGTTGCACTGAGCCTCTTACTCATGTTTTGCAGTGAAGGAAAGTAGAACACAGCTCCTGCCACTTCTCCTTCCCTCTGTGGGGCTTTGTGCCTGCTGCTGACATAGAAGAAGCCTCTCAATCGTGAGGCAGCTTTTCTGTGAACATTGATTTATGGCAGAAAAAGAGGATGGATTTTAGGAAAAAATCCCTGTCTTCAGGGTCCTGTCATTTCCAGCGTGACGTTGCATGTGTCTTTACTACACTGCATCACAGAGAGATGAAGTTTCCAGCGTTCTGTGCATGAAAATGCACATTTGTGATGCACGTTGGTCATTGCTGCCATGGAACAGCACGTGGAAAACAGGCAGGGAAGTTAAAGCTGGAGGGAAGGAGGAGGAACAGCACGGTCACACAGACCTGGAGTGCAGCGAGCCCTCTTCTTCTTCCTGCCTCTTCATGAGAGCAGGTTTGTGATACCTCATGAGCCAGCCTGTGATCCAGTGAGCAGTGGGTGAGAGCTGCTCCTCCTTCACCCACTGCACTGGACTGAGTGCGAGCATTGCTGTGTCCTGACAACCCGTGCGGATGCTGTTCCAGGTTTTGTTTTCCCCTTCCATCCAATGCTATTGTAGACAACTTCTTTTCCCCTTTTTTTTTTTTTTTGTCCTAAGGCTTTGTTAGTACTGGTATTGCCATGGATTAAGCATTTGATTTGAAACAATCTCAAAATTCCACTCTGGAGATCTTGCTGGAAACATGCCGTGAGGGAAGAGAGCAGCTCTGGGTGAGCCAGTGTGGAGCTGACTTCCCTCAGCTCCCAAATTCTGGTCGGGTAGGATAAGAAAACACATTTTTAGAAGTACTTTTGGGGCTTCGAAGAGCATTTTCCACTTGAACCAGCAAAGCAAAAAGGAAAACAAGCTCTAGAAGGCAGAGCCCTCGAAAGGAAGGATAATTTGCTAGGAATGATGAATAGCGTGAGGTACAACATTCTCTTCTTTACAACATCTGTGATGTGTAGAGCATCTGAGATCTGATACCAGCAATAAACTTTCCCACTGGGAAGATGCCAATGCAGGGCTTGGATGGGCTCAGGAGCATCTGCTGCCCTCTTACACCTGGTTGTAGAGATTTTTTACGACTCCTTGTAGACAGAAATACCAGCAGCCTTCATTTTTGCTTACTAAAGGATTTAAATCTTGTGACTTTTGAATGTACAGTGTTAAATGTTTCCTGGTGAAGGGTGATAAGGAATGTCCCACTAAACATTGCCCAAAAAAAACCCCCGCCGGGGGCAGGGGGGAGGCCAGCTTTACTGCAGCTCGTCCAAAACTGGAGGTCGAAACCGACTTTCACCCAAGGGNCGGCGTGAGGCGCGCCGCGCGTTCCCGGCTCTTCCAGTCCACGGAGCGTCTCCTTGGCATCTCCCGTGCACCGGGATAATCCCGAATTCCCCCCCGGCCCGCTCCGCCGTAACCTCCGCTACGAAGCGTGCGTGGCGCTGCGGTGTCCCGGGGGTGCGCGGTGGCAGCAGCGGAAGAGACTCCGTGAGGCGCTGCGCCAGCCGTGGTGCGCCTCCCCCTCAGCGCTGAGTTCCCGCCACGGTCGCGGCGAGGGGGTAACAAACAAGGCCGCGGTTTTTTCTCATGGCTTCCACAGTGCTGTGGAGCCGCGGGGCTGCTGCCTGGCTGAGGAGCTGCCGCGGGACGGTGCTGCAGCGCGGCTGGAGCCGGGAAGCCCCCGGTGTGCCCCGGGGAAGGGGCTGTGCTGGCTCCCGGGAGGTGGTGGCGACATGCGAGCGCTACGCGGTGAGGAGGCTGCCCTTCGCCCGGCTGGCGGACGGCGATGTGGCCTTCTTCGAGCGCCTCATGCCCGGCAGGGTCGTCACGGGCGAGGAGGAGGTGAAGCCATTTAACGTGGACTGGCTGAAGTCGGTGCGAGGTAAGCCAGGTGCTTGTTGTGCTCGGTTGGTGAAACCTACTTCCTGCCTCTGTTAATTACCGGAGCAATAAGCTCGCCAAAGGAAGTCTTATCTTTATTTATGGCGGATCACATCTGTACAGGCCATAGAGTTGGAAGGGAGCCATGAGGGTTATCGAGTCCAACTCCTGGCCCTGCACAGACACCCCAATAATCCCACCCTGTGCCTGGGAGCGTTGTCTAAACGCTCTGGCAGCCTTGGGGCCCTGCCCATTCCCTGAGGAGCCTGTTCAGTGCCCGACCGCCCTCTGGAAGAAGAACCTTTTCCTGATACCCAGGTTAACCCTTTCCTGACCCAACTCCAGCTGTTCCCTAGGGTCCTGTCACAGGTCACCAGAGACCAGATGAGTGCTTGCCCCTCCAAAATGAGTTATTCTCATTAAAAATATTGCTTTAAGAATTACCTGATACCTGGTAAACTTATAGGCTTTCATTAAAAGCAAATCTAAACTCTCCAACTTAATAATTAATTTTTTTCCTGAGACAAATTGATTCAGCTAAGAGTTTTGATTGAACCTCGAGAATATGAAAGCTTTTGGGAAACTTGATTGCAGCCTTCCAGTACCTTAAGGGGGCTTATAAAAAGGAGGG
>VZRS01002107.1:60106-143254 GCA_013398055.1 Ifrita kowaldi
CAGGGCAAGGGGGAATGGCTTCCCACTGCCAGAGGGCAGCGTTAGATGGAATATTGGGAAGAAATTCCTCCCTGTGAGGGTGCTGAGGCCCTGGCACAGGGTGCCCAGAGAAGCTGTGGCTGCCCCTGGATCCCTGGAAGTATTGAAGGCCAAGTTGGATGGGGCTTGGAGCACCCTGGGATGGTGGAAGGCGTCCCTGCCCATGGAATGAGATGAGCTTTTAGGTCCCTGCCAACCCAAATCATCCTGTGATTCTAAATCAAGCATTGTGAATTCTCTGTTGCTTCTGTCAAAGATTCCATGAGAATTTGAACCATTTCCCATTGCCCCCAGTGGCAGCCAGGTTTACCTATACATGCAAAGTTTTTGCAGGGCTTAAAGGGAAAGGCTGCTGTTGAAATGTTTGTTGTCAAAGTGGCTGAAATGCCTAACAGTGGTGGGAGCATTGTTATTTCCCACCTCATGCTTTCCCACCTGTTTCTTTCTGACCTCTGCAGAGCCACAGCTCGCCTTGAGAGTCCCTTGCTTTCATTGCAGGCTGCAGCCAGCTGGTGTTGAAGCCACAGACAACGGCAGAGGTGTCTCAGGTTCTCAGGTAATGTGCACCTTTTATGCTGGGCTTGGTGCTGAGGAAACTTGGGTTGAATCAGGGATGATCTGGCAGGTGAAGGGAATTTGTAGGTGTTCAGACACCAATTCCTTAAGCACTGGAGTTGCTGAGGCAGTTTTCTTCATGACTTTTCTGTTCTGATAAATGACTAAAATTAGCTGTTGTACAGGTGCTCAGAGAGGAGAAGTTTTGTGAAAGATTCAGGAGGGTCTGTTTGAAAAAGTAAAGAAGGTTAGGGCAGAACTGGGCGGTTTGGGGATCTGTTTTATCCACATCCTGTAGTTCACTGGTGTGGGCACAGCTCTGGTTGGGCAGTGCTGTGCTGGATCACTGTTTGGCTGAGGAGCTGAAAGCTGCAGGAACCTGCTCCTGGCTCTGTTCAAACAGGGATGCAGAGCACACGAAGGGCAGGCAGGGCTTCTCAAGGGACTCTGGTGCCGTGGGGCTCTGTGCCATGCCTTGTGCAGGAGCTGTTGTGAGCTCAGAGAGGATGTGGTGGGTGGTGCTTGGCAGGGATGCGGCAGGTGGAGCAGCTGAGGCACAGGTGCACATTTTGTTGCCTACAGGGCATTAATTTCTTGGAGGAGGGCAGTCATGTCTGAAACCACTGCCAGAGGCTGGCTGTCAGAGCCCACTGAGGAGCCCAAGCTGTTACCACAGACTGCTGCAGAAGCAGCTTCTGTAGAAACATAAGCAGTGCTTTCCAGGCAGATGGTGTGTGCCACACGCGTGGATACACATGGGGCTGACCCCAAGTGTTGGTTCCTTGCTCAGCGCTGGGCTGAGTTCAGACAGGAGTTGCACTTTCTCACTTTGTCATTGAAACTGTCTCCTTGCATCAGTTTAATCTTTCAGTGAAATGCTGCTTAATTTTAAGGAGCACTGTCACAACAGTAGATGTTCATGTAGAGGTGAAACTTCTCTGACAGACTGATTATGGCCTTTAAATGCATACAAATTCAGAAACCTTTTTCCTTCCAGGTACTGCCATGAGAGGAACCTGGCAGTGAACCCTCAGGGGGGTAACACTGGCCTTGTTGGGGGCAGCGTTCCTGTCTTTGATGAGATCATTCTCTCCACTGCTCTCATGAACCAGATCATCAGCTTTGACAAGGTGTCTGGTAAATATTCCAGAGATGTGAGGCACAGAAATGAGCCCCAAAACAGGCATTTTCCTGGGAACAGATAACAGCAGCATCAGCAGGGTTCAGCCCAGCAGCATCATAAGGAGGTTTGTTTGAATTTGGGGGGTTAGGGGTCAGGCTAGTGTGAGTATCTGATCAAAGAGAGAGAACAACAGGCAGAACTTAAACCATTTCCCATTGCCCCCAACAGCAGCCAAGTCTACCTATAAATGCAAAGTTTTTGCAGGGCTTAAAGGGAAAGGCTGCTTTTTTAAGGCAGAGACACACTTAATGTCTTTGTGTTTTACCAGTCCAGAGTTGTGGGTGACCAGATGTTGAGGCAATAGCAAAGCTCCCCGAGCATTGAGGAGGGGGCAGTTCCCTGGAGCATGCACAGACTCGTGCATTTAAGCTGAATCCCAGGAAGTTTTGAAGGAAGAGGTGGTTGCATCTGCTCATACTGCTCCTGCTTCTTTAGGAGGCACCTTCTTCTCAGCCATCAGCTTGTAGCAGGGTGTTTCTGTTGCAGGAATCCTCGTGTGCCAAGCAGGCTGTGTGTTGGAGAGGCTCAATGAGTACTTGGAGGAGCAGGGGTTTATCATGCCACTGGACCTGGGAGCCAAAGGCAGCTGTCACATCGGGGGGAACGTGGCCACCAATGCCGGAGGCTTGCGGCTCTTGAGATACGGCTCTCTGCGAGGGACGGTGCTGGGCCTGGAAGTGGTAAGGCGAGTACCTGGCGGTTCCCTTCTCTGTTTAATCCTCTGCTTCTTACTGCTTTCTGCTCTTCCAGCTATCCAGCACACAGCCAAGTTCCTCTCCAGGCTTCCACTCTTACCTTTTCCTTGTTGGCCTCTTTTGAGAAGGGCCAGCATGTGTCTTCATGCATGTAGCATGTTATTGCTGCTGCAGTTTCCAGCTTCCTCACTTCCAGTGCTTGCTGACAGAGGAGGTGTTAGGTGGTTTTCTAATCCAGACAAGTGAAAAGAAGGTAGGGAGAGATTGGGGGATCCCAGGTTATCTGCATGGAGTTGGTTCCTCTGAGCAGCAGATCTCTGGAACACTCTTTTTTAGTGGCTGCTCACTCAGATTTTAATAGAACCATAGGATCACAAACTGGTTTGTGTTGGACAGGACTTTAAAGACCATTTTAAGGTTTAAAGCTCACCCCATAACAGAGTTGTCTGCTTTGGGTTCATTTGTCTGCTGGCTGTGTCCTAGAGTCTCTGCTGTTCCTCAGCTGCTCCTGTCCCAAAGGCGAGTACCTTGGGGTGTAAAGGCTGGATTAGGAGTTCTAAAAGTTTTCAGGGCTGGGGAGCAAAGTATTAATGGGAAAAAAATTGGGCAGGGAACAAAACTGGCTTGGTTTTACTGTGTTGGCTTAGAAAGGAGAGCATTTGTCTCAGGTCAGTTTGGCTCTAGTGTCAAAATAGCCATGAATAACCTCTCTTGGAGGTACTCAGCCTTGATTTAAGGCTCAAGTGGCAGAGGGTTTACTTCATTCTGCTTAACTGCTCACTGTTTCAAGTAGTTTTCCTTGTTTCTGCTGGGTAACGGGAGCTAGGCTGCAGAGAATGGCTGGTCTTCTCCACCACTAGTAAGAAAAGCAAAGCAAACTGGACCTACTGTTATTACTTGTCCTGATGGAAGGAGAGAAGTAGGAGGGAAATATCTACTCTGTCCTACTCAGGTAGGACATAGAAGGGCGGGGAAGAGCTGGGACTAGAGGAGCAATGTGGGCTGCAGCTGCGTCCCTGTGCTCCAGGTGAGCGACACTTCCCATCAGCTTGGTCACAGGCAAGTTCATGACAGCAGATTCCTACCCAGGTGCTCTGACTGGGCCCCTGTGTTCCCACAGGTTCTGGCTGATGGCTCGGCTCTGGACTGTCTGACCTCTCTGCGCAAAGATAACACGGGCTATGACCTGAAGCAGCTCTTCATCGGATCCGAGGGGACCTTGGGAGTTATCACTGCTGTCTCCATCCTCTGTCCTCAGAAGCCTAAGGCTGTGAATCTGGCATTCCTAGGTAGAAACTGATACTAATGATTTCACACCTGAATTCAGAGGCTGGCAATAGGGATGGAGAGGAAAAAGCGCTGCTCAGCCTGCTGAGCTGGACTGCCAGCGTCAGCTGGTTTCTGGGTAATAGTGTAGGGCTCTGTTCTAAAATACCCGTGCAGATATTTAATATCTGCTGAAATACCTGCAAGGGCAGGTTGTTCTGTAAGGAAAGTGGAGCCAGGAGTTGAGCGGGGTGAGGAGGCAGGCAGGACAGTCCCCTCGCTGGGGAGGGCCTGGTCTGACAGGCTCAAGAGATGAGCAGGGCAAGACTGGGCAAGCAGGCAGAGGCAGCCACCATCCAGGAGTCAGGTGGGCAACAGGGTGACAAGGCAAGGCTGAGAAATCACATCTTCAGGTCAGGCTCTGGATCAGCAGAGTACATGGCCAGGCACAGCTGCTTAAAAGCTGCTTCAGCAGTCCAGAGTTGTTTGTGGGGAGCCTTCACTGAGAATTGTTTATTTCTGAGAAACCTCCAGAGGGTTTGGGGCGGTGTCTGTTTTTGGTCCTGATTCCTGTCTGTGTTCTGTCTGAAGGGTGTCAGAGTTTTGCTAAGGTTCTGGAAACATTCACAACCTGCAGAGCCATGCTGGGCGAGATCCTGTCTGCCTATGAGTTCATGGATGAGAAGTGCATGGAATTGGTTGAGAGACATCTCAAGCTGTCCAGCCCAGTGAAAGGTACTGGTGACATTCACACTGTAGAAAGGGGCACTGTACTGCTTGGGGATTTTTAGACTAGTTTTAAACACTTTTAAAAAGTCACTCATTTTAAAAAGTTGACTCACTGACTTTTAAAAAGCTGGTGATTGTGTGGGCATCCCTCATAACTTTTGTATCTAATTTATCCATTCCAACCACCTTTTATCTTTAAAGATGAGACTTTACTTGTATGTGTCCTCACAAAACTGCTAGCTTTCTGGAAAGTCGTTGCAAAATAAAAGATATAGCATGTCAGTGAAAAGCCCTACAGGTAAAAGGCTGCCCTTTCTGGCACCAGAGAGTCTGGGCACATAGCATGTGGGGAAAGCTCCAACACCCGTGCTGAATTCCTCTGTTTTGCCCCAGGGCATTACTTACTTTGTTCTCCCTCATTCTCAGACAGCCCTTTTTATGTTTTGATTGAAACTTCGGGCTCCAACTCAACCCATGATGAGGAAAAATTGAACAACTTCCTAGAACAGGCCATGGCTTCTGGTTTGGTCAGTGATGGAACTGTGGCAACGGATGACAAGAAAATAAAGGCAAGTCAGTATTTCATCTTCCACAAATCTCTCTGAGGTGGATTTGTATTTTATATAGGGAAGTATTCAGACTGATGTTTGGTATATGCATGGGACCCAAGGGCTACTTGGTTTATATGGATTTCTGTGATCCTCAGCTGCTGTGGGGCCTGCGGGAGAGGATCACCGAGGCCCTCACTCACGAGGGTTATGTGTACAAGTACGACATCTCTCTGCCCGTGGGAAAGCTCTATGACCTCGTGACTGATATGAGGGTTCGGCTGGGCCAGAGCGCCAAAAATGTGGTGGGCTACGGCCACTTGGGTAAGTGGGAGTGCTGGGAAAGGAGGTGATGGCTCTTCTGTGCTGCAGGTTTCACTGTGCAGCGATTAGTGAGAGGCTTTAATAGAGGGCTGTGGAAGAGGAAGGTGCATCAGGATCTTTGTGTTTGAATTTCACTGCTTTCAGACTGTTTTCCATACACTGATGCCAGGTTGCTGGCCAGTGAACCACTGAACTGGTCATCTGTGTCTTCTTGCTGTGTACTTTCTATTTAAAGATGTAATTTGTTCAATTGGACCATCAATTTGGTTGATGAACTTAGACACGTTTGGCAGATAACCACTTTCTTGTCCGAAGTGATTAATCCTCCTGGAAATCAATTTCTTGTGAGCCCTTAACCTTCCAACAGAGAGTGATAATGATAAATGCACAGAAAGGCTGATAGATTTGTCAGCATGCTGGGAAACTAATCTGATTTTACAAGCAGGTAAATTGGTCGCTTAGCAGAGCTGTTCTGTTAAAAAAAAACCCAGGGAACACTCTGGAGCATACTTGATTAAGGATCATTTGAAAGACACGTTGCATAACAAAGGCTCCCTGTGGTAGCTCTTTGAGGACTAAGCTGTGTGTTGTGAGGGTTTGCTAGGATGCAGGAAGAGGTTCCGGAGGGAGGAGGATGAGTAAGTTGTATTTATCTTTGTGTGTTTTGTCTTTCGGAGTACCCAGCAACTCTGTGCCTAATCAAATACTGTCACACACAGTGGCAAAAGGAGGAATTGTTCTGCTTTCTTTGTTTCTGTTGACACGGTGCCAGAGCGCATTTAGAGCATTGCACAAACATAATAGGGAGAGAAAAAGTGATGAAGGGCCACGTTAAAATCTAATTATCATTATGAAATGCCATTGGGGAAGTCTTTGTCATGGCATCACAGTGGTGGCACAATCATTAATGCAGCACAGTGGGAATTTTAAAATCACAGAAGTCGGAGTTTGAAAGTAGCTTAACTTGGAACCCTTCCTCAAATATTGCACTGGGAGCATGGAAAAGCAAAGATCCTATTTGAATTATTTGTGCACGGAGAGGCTGATGGTGGTGGGACAGTGAGCTTGTCCTTTCTGCACAGTTTGCAGACTAACAAAGGCCCCGTTGTTTGAGAACATGGAGGAGCCGGGAATGAGTATCCATTGCAGGGCCACCTAGTTTTTCTCCCAGACCCACCTGTGCAATCTTTTCTTCCAGGAGATGGGAACTTGCACTTGAACATCACGGCGGAGTCCTACAGTCATTCCCTGCTGGATGCCATTGAGCCTTTTGTGTATGAGTGGACTGCGAGGTGCAGTGGGAGCATCAGTGCAGAGCACGGGCTGGGTTTCAAGAAGAAGCAGTTCATTCAGTACAGCAAACCACGCAAGGCAGTGGTGCTCATGCAGCAGTTCAAAGCCATGCTGGACCCCAAGGGGATCCTCAACCCCTACAAGACTCTGCCCTCAGCTCCTGAGAGCAGCGTGTGCTGAGGAGCCAGCAGAGCAGGGCAGCTCCAGCTCCGTACCTGCACTTGAGCCATAAACACACTGGTGGATCAGCAAGAACGTGGGGTACTCCGTGTTTGATTTTGTTAGTGGGATGGAACAAGTAAAGAAATGTGGTTGCTCTTTTCAGGGGTGCCTGCTCTTGCTGAAGAGCACACTGCTGGGTTTCCTATTTAGTCTGAACATTGAAACCAAGCATGGAGATACTGTGTGTGTATGAGTATTCCAACTCTCTTTCCCCTTAGGTTTGCTCTGATTTATCAATGACAGCAGCCAAAGGAAGCATTTTCTCACTTGGTGTGTGCAGGTGAAGCATCAGAGACACAGAAGAACCTGTGGATGCAAATCTTCCAAGTGAAGGTGTTGCTCTTCCTCACTTGTTTTAGCTAATACACTTATCCCAAAGCCCGCAACAGCATCTGGTTACAGCCTCTTTAGCGATGTCACCTCCATGCTGTCCCAAATAAGCATCAGTGTTGTACCACGTACAGGTTTGCAGTGCTGGAAGGACTGGCCAGAGAAGAGAGGGTGCTGGGGATCCAGCTTCTGGATTTTATCAACTGGAGGAGAAATACCAGCAGCCAGGCTGAAGGAGGGGATCCCAGGATACCTGCCTGGCTAGGGGCAGGCTCTAGGTGTGCCACTATTTCCTGCTTCCTTGACTGCCAGTCTGTTCTTCACAGCAAATCATGATTTGCTCTCAGGTCTAGTGGAAGGTGTCTCCCTCCCAACCTGGCTGGATAATATCTGGGATAACCCTGAGTGATAATCCAAAAGGATGGGGCTTGGAGCAGCCTGGTCTAGTGGAAGGTGTCCCTGCCCATAGCAGAGAAGTAGAACGAGATGGGCTGTAAGGTCCCTTCCAACCCAGACCACTCTGTGACTGTACTGGGAGTGTTGTGGGCTCTCTGGAGGGACAAGAAGCCTTGCAGAGGGATCAGGATAGATGCACCATCGAGCAATTGCCAGTGACACAGAATTACTAAATCCAAGTGCTGGATTCTGTGCCCAGGGTGGAGCAATGCTGAGCACGAGTGTAAGCTGGGAGAGGAGTGGCTGGGGAGCAGCCCTGCTGAGAGGATCTGGGGGTGCTGGTTGGCAGCAGCTCAGCAGGAACCATCGCCAGGAGGGCAGATGGCATCCTGGGGGCACCGGACACAGCGTGGCCAGCAGGTCAGGAGAGGGGATGGTCCAGCTGTGCCAGCACTGGGGCGGCCTCACCCAGAGCGCTCCAGCGTTAAAGATGATGGGAAGATGCTCGAGTGTGTCCAGGAGAGGAGAACCACGCTGGTGCTGGGGCTGGAAGGCCTGTCCTGGGAGGAGGCTGAGGGCTCTGGGCTTGGCTGGCTTGGAGAGAAGGAGGCTGAGGGACAACCTTATCCCCCCTCTGCAGCTTCCTGAGGAGGGGGCGTGGAGAGGGAAGTGCTGATCTCATGGGAATGCTGATCTCAAAGCAGGGCCAGGGGAGGTTCAAGCAGTACATCAGGAAGTGTTTCTTTATAGAGAAACACTTTCTTTCTATATAATCAAATACTGCACCAGGCTTCCTGGAGAGGTGGTTGATGCCCCAGACTGTCAGTGTTTAAGAGGTATTTGGGTAATGGTGTCACTTTAGGGCAGACCTGAGCTGGTCAGGCAGTTGGACCAGATGGTTGTCCTGGGTTCCTTCCAGCGGAACTGATCTGTTGTAACAAGGAGGGTTTTGTTGGTTTTGGGGTTTGGTTTTACTTGCTTTTACAAAGAGATTGTAGTTTATGGTTTGTTGTACAATACCACATTGTCACCCTTCTGCTGTAGAGGGCAGTGAGTCATTCATCTTCTGCTTTACGTGGTGTTTGCTAGTCATATCCGTGTTTACCGACACATGTCACTCTTAACCCAGTCTCTCTCGTATCCGCGTGAAGCAGGTGATGATTAGGAACAGCCGGGGGATTTGCCAAAGGTAAATAGTGTCATTAACCTGACAACCGTTTACAACAAAAGGATGTTTTCTGTCTACATGGGGAGAGCAGTGGATGTCAGCAATACCTTTGACTCTCTTTCCCACAATCTTCTCCAGGCTGGACAGGGATTTGAGCTGCCTGGTCTAGTGGAAGGTGTCTCCTGCCCATGGCAGGGAGTTGGAACAAAATGAGCTTCCAACCCAAAGTATCCTGTGATTCAGTGATTCTCCTGGACTGCCTGAGTGGGCCATGAGACAGGTAGTAAGCTGGCTCAGGCTGTGCTCAGAGGGTGCCAATTGATGGCTTTTACTCAAGTGCACTGGTTTGGGAAGCCTTACTGGATGCCATGAGAGTAGGAAAGGTGGTGTCTTACACAGCAGCCATCTTCTCCGCTCCCTGGTTTTCGGTGATGTTGGCTCTTCCACAGAGCAGTGAAATAACTGTTCCATCCAGAGCCTTGTTCTTCAAAGAACAACCATCCTAAAGAGTGTTTCCTTCAGTTTTAAGGCAGAACACAATCTCTACAAGGCTGCATGCTGTCGGATTGCACTGAGGATGCTGGCTTGTGCTCAGCAACGTGTTGCAACACCCGTCTCAATACAGTTCTAAGATCACACCTTTCTCAGCTTGGCCACATGGATGCTTTTGACAGAAATACCTCCATATGTTACATGGCCTGGCATTATCTAGCCCTGCTCTCCAATTTTGTCTGTTCAACCCTTTCCCTCCACTATGGAACGCTCCCCACCTCTCCCTTCATCCCGCAGGACCAGTCAGAGAGGAGCTGATTGTCCTCTTCTGGGGTGAAGTGAACAATGCCATCATTAGCAAAGAGGGAGAATTTTGTCACAGAAACAATGGTCAGGCATTGGAAGGGGCAGCCCAGGGAGGTGGTGGAGTCCCCACTCCTGGAGGTGTTCAAGGAATGCCTGGACGTGGCACTCAGTGCTCTGGGCTGGTCACAAGGTGGGGATTGGTCACAGGCTGAACTCAATGGTCTTGGAGGTCTCTTCCAACCCAAATGCTTCAGGAATTCTGTGGAAAGAGAAGACAGCCCATGCAACACAGTCAGCCTGTGCTGCTTGGGTGTGGGGTGATGCAAAAATATGGGAAGTCCATGATGCCATTGGAAAAGAAATATGCAGGATTTGCTTTCTGCCAGGATAGGCTGATGCAGCTCATTCTTTCCGGATCCCGCTGTTTATATTTTCTGCCCTTTTCCTACACCATTCTTTCTCTTTTTTCCCCTAAACTACTGACCATCGCTGTTTAAAATGCAGGCTTTCCACATGAAAGGCTCTTTTTGGGAAGCAGAACTTTCCATACTTCTCTTTTTCAGCCATGTGTGGAGAGGGTGCTCGGGAGGGAGGCATGCAACTGTTCTGGCACAGCTCCATTTAACCATCTTCCTTACACGTGAAGATCCTAAAGCTCCATGTAAGTTTTACTGTTTCACTAAACAATAGAGCAGTTCCCTGAGGGAGTACAAAGGAGGAGTTAGTGTAGGGCTATTTTATGATATCTTTCCTAGACCTTACTTCTGTGTTCTCAGTGATGCTTTCGCATAGTGGTGCACTGTTGTTTATAGGAGGGAGAGACAGGGTGAGTACATGCATGGGTATTTTTAGAAAGAATCATTGTGACAGGAATTTCTTGTCCAAAATTCTGGTTTTTCTGAGGCTGACTTAAATACTAGAATGTTGTGGATGCTCCACACTTAGAACCAGTGGTCTTCTGGCACAGTAAGGACTTGGCTCTCTCTATTGGTTTTGCCTCTGTACTGGTTTATGGGAAAGAGTTAATTTTCTTCACAGTGGCTGGTCTGGATCTGTGTTTGGATCAGTGATGGAAGCATAGGAATGTTGTAGCTATTGCTGAGTGGTGCTTGCACGGCATCAGGGTCTTTCCTGCTCCTCACCCTCCCCCATCAGCGAGGAGCTGGGGTGTGCAAGGAGCTGGGAGGGGACACAGCTGACCCCGACTGACCACAGAGGTCTCCCACACTGTAGGACACTGTGCTCAGCAATAAAAGCTAAGGAGAAAGGGGGATATGCCCAAGTCACTGTTATGCATGATGGAGCCCAGCCTTCCTGGGGATGGCTGAGCACCTGCCTGCAGCGGGAAGCAGGGAATGAATTCCTGTTGATTTGCTTGCACGTGCAGGTCTTGCTTTACCTGTTAAACTGCCTTTATCACAACCCACAAGTTTCTGCACTTCCACCTTCTGATTCTCCCCATCCTGCTGCCTGGGGCCGACCTCCCCCAGGGGCTGACCCCCAACAGGAAGCAGAGGCAGGATGGAGTGATGAATCCAGCATCCTGCCCCAGCTCACTAATCCTGCGTCACCTGGCAGACCTTCCCTGCCCTGGTCTCTGAGCAGCCCACCCCCACATGAAGACAAGTATTCGTGCCCGGCACCATTTATTTTTTTTGGCGTAACCAAAGCTGGCAATTCGTGTACAACACCCCAGGAGAGAGCAATGAATCAATTGTAAAAGTGTAAAAAATGGGCTTTTGTGATCCGTGGGCTCTACCAGCTCCTGAGCGAGAAATGGCACAGCTGACGTGTGTAATGTAACAGGAGAAAGAGGTCGCTGAAATGTGCCCCCCCTGCCAGCAGCAGCTGGTGCTATGCCAAGAGTAACCCTAGAAATTCTCCATAAAAGAGCACATTGACTCAGGTTCTACCAAGAAACTCAAGAAAAGCAACCCTACACCTTGCTAATCTCTGCATCTTGGTAAGCACTGGAGTTGGGGCTGGTGTGGGGAAGCTGTGATTTGAAAAGAAATGCTGTATATTTGGGTACTCTGGAAATGTAGCAAGGTAGGTGAAGGATCCCAGAGTGCTGAGGATTTGGCTGTTGGTGGGGCGCATTGGGCCAACAGCGTACTAGGTTTAGAAAGGTGGCACTGTGTGTGGAGAGGGAAAGGGGACCACCAGGAGGTGCATGGAACGTGGCATGGCTGTAAAATACCAAAAGCAACAACTCAATTTCCCCCCTAATCCAGGCTAGGGGATGAGGGTACACTTTTTGTTGCCCAAATGAGGAGAGCATTGGCTTCATTCTGGTATGTGGAGCAGGGAGATGACCCCACCTCCAGACCCACAGGACAAATTCTGCTCTCCCAGGGCAAACTGCAACCATTTCACCCAGTTTGTGAAGTGCTGGTGTACAGCAGCCTCAGTGGAATCTAAAATTCTTGCATAATATGAATTGTAACAGTTGTTAATAACACTAGAGACAAAGCATAAAATAATGCCCCTTTAGGGGCAAGAGTTCTCCCTCCCAAGGCCTGGATACAGCCAAGTCTGTTAAGCTCTTAACCTCCAGCTACAGTAATTGCATTTTTACCAAAAAGTTTGAAGTCTAAATGTTTTAAGAGGAATTTTCCGTAGGTGAACGCTATTCCTGTTTGGCTGTTGTCCCTAATTTGCTCTTGCCAAATGTATCTGGCAGGGAATTCCTGTCCTTACCCACTGAGCAAGAAGCAGAGAAAAGGGGCAGCAGGCACTGACAGTGGCCCCTGGTGATGTGATGTTGTGCAGGATGATGAAGGTTCAATGCCCTCCACCAGCCCCCTGCCCAGATCCTGCCCGGATCCCACCCCCGGTCCCTCCCTCCTGCAGCCAGCAGAGAAAGGGATCCCCACTAAGGAATCCCTGATAAACCTTCCCTTCCCAGCAAAGCTGCTGCGAGTGCCATGTCCCGAGGCACCTTTATACCTGTGTCCTGCCATACCAGCGCTTTTCATGGCTGATTAATTAACTCCCACCCCCTTCTGGGAACACCTGGCCACTCCCTTTGTCCTCACCTGTCCCAGCCATTTATAGCAGCAAAGGGATGCTAGAAATAGAGACGTGGCCACTAAGAGCCAGAGGAGACAAACAGGCACTGGAGTCGATTTGCAAAGGAGATACTTCCCAGCTCGCAGCAGCATGAAAAGCACTCCAAGGTAAGGGCAGAGGGAGCTGAGTGCTCGGGGTGCCGAATTAAAACTTGCTTTGCAGGAAGGTCTGGTTCAAGCAATTCCTGGAAGTTGTTAATAACCTGTAGAGTTCGTTGCAATTTGCTCCAGGAGAGGGATGGATTTTGCCGTTAGTGTTTCTTGCCTGTGTTCCAGGTCTTTCAGTTTAAAAGAACCTTGTTAGTTTGATGCAGATGTCTGTTATTTTCGGCTTAAGCCAAAGGAACAAGAATGGGGTCCCAAGCCTTAAAGCATCCAAAGCTGTACCTCTAAGAGATGTAGTTCTCCATGTTTTCTTCCCAGAGGGGAGATAGTGCAGGCTGGAAAGGCAAGTGGAACCTCTGGCACCAGCCCTGCCAAGTGCTCTGTGGGTTTTTTGGCTTCTTAGAGTTTTGAGTCTTAGCAGTCAGCTCCCAAGTGTTTCTCAAAGGTCTCCCAGGCTCGTTCAGTAACTTCAGCCCAACATTCGAGCTGGAGCTTTCTCTCTTGAGCTTTGCTTTGCCGGATCTTAGATGTCTTTTCCAGCCTAAGCAATTCCATGATGCTGTCCAGGTCAGAGACTTGCGGTGTTGTGACAAAGGGGGGTGTGTTACACTAAGGGAGCACAGCTTAAGGCTCTCATAGAGATGTGCCAGGGTGGTGGGTGCCAAGCGGGGGTGAAACCTCAGTGCAGGTTTGCAGACATAGAATCAGAATATTCTGAGCTGGAAAGGGATCCACAGTAACATTGAGTGCAGCTCCTGGTCCTGCACAGGACAACCCCCCCAAATATCATACCAAGTGTGTGAGAGCACTGTCCAAATGCTTCTTGATATTCTCATAATTTCCATGACATGTATTTGAAGCATAGAGAGCCTGAAATGTAATCGTTGTTCTCGGCAGACTTTAAAGCAGTTGTCATGTCTTATTCTGGAATGAGTATTGGAAGCAAGATCTGGTAGCAAATCCCACACTGGCCCTGTGCTGCTATTTGGGAGGGCAGTCACACTGTGTTCAAAACAGAGTGTGTATGTTCCAGGTGAAGATCCTACACGCTTTCAATCAGTAAAAACCCTGACACATTTCAAGAGCTCATTTGTTTCCAAGCACAAGATGTGCAGAAATGATGGAAGCTTGTTGTAAGAGGAGGGAAAGGTGCTCAGTTTGCTCCTTGAGAGGTTTGTTTATTCAGCCCCCTTATTCCCACAGTGTGTGTGTGGATGTCACGCTGGAACCAGTGACAGCTCTGCAAGGGCAGCTGTGGGTGGCTGAGCCCAGGGGGTGATGGGGGCAGGACCCCTCCAGTAGTCAGGCACAGGACTCCATGAGTGCACTGACCTGCACCCTGTGACCTGCAACCCTCCTCTCATCCCCCTGGTCTCCATTTTCCCACACTCCTCCCTGGGGATCTCCTTGATCCCTGCCCTTGGCTCTTCCCCTGGACACCTTCCTCACTCACCTTTGCTGGGCTGAGGTGCAGCAGAGTTCCCTCCATGTCACCACTCCCTGCTTGCTCCCTGGGCTGGAAGGCAGATATCTTTCCATGCATCCATCCATCCATGCATCCATCCATCCATCCATCCTTCCCAGGCACAGGAACAAGCACCATGCCATGATAATGCATTGTTTGTCACCCCTGGGACATGAAGCCTGCCATTTCTGCATGGGGACTGGCACCTCCATGGACCATGTCCTCCAGAGATCAGTCACTCTTGCTCCTTAAAACTGGGCATTCCAGGCAGTAACCATAGTTTTGGTCTAGATAATTCAAACCTTCATTCCTCCCAGTGTCTCCAGGGTCAAAATCTAGCTGTTTGGTTTGGGGCACATCCAGACAAAATGGGTCTACTGGGAGCATTCACTTAGGCTGGAGATGAGCTGGGTGTGCTGAATGTATCTGAGTATTTGGAGGCAGAATGGCACTGTGTAATCCTTTATTTAAGTAAACAACTATTAAAATATTGTGGGGTGCCTTGAGGTGATAAGATGCAGAGGTTTACAGAGCCTGTCTTCTTGCAGCAGCAGGGATTGATAGTTCTTCTAGAGCACATTGTGATCCACATCTGCCTTCAGGATGGTTTTGGGTGTATGTGATTTGTTTGCCCCATAAAACATCACTCAGAGTTGCCATTTTGGGGACACTAAAGAAATAAATGGACTGTTACTGCACCATTAAACTCGACAGAAAAGGTGCAGCAGGAGGATGTCAGCTTAGGAAGGACCTCCAGGCAGGCAGGGTGATGTGCTTTGGAAAACCATCACACCAATGGCAGCTTCAGTTTAAATGAAAGACCAAGAAGATTGGCGGGGGCTGCATGTGGCCTGCTCGCTGCCCATGGGCTCCTCTGCCTTTCTTCTCCCATCTCATCTCCAAGGACCAGGGATTGTCCCACTCCCATCCCCCTAATGGACCTGGGGCCAAAATATTAGGAAATCCTGATGAAGTCTTGCCTGCAGGTCTGTCTTGAAACTCTTCATGCAGAAGCTGTGCTGCAAATTCCTGTCAGAGGCTGGTACCAGCTATGGCTGAGGGTCTTCCCTGGCTTTGGGAAGGGCTCTTGGAGGAAGGCTTGAAGGCTTGCTTGCTCCCTTTGGAGAGTGGAAACCACAAGTGTGACTATACCATGCTGTAAATTGGGATTATATCTTCTCAAAGCAGTGTAAAGCCTGAGCCAGATCTGCTGCATTTAGGGCATTCTGCAAACATGGAATTCACACAGAGTTAAAAAAGCTTCTAGGATGAGAGAAATCAGATCAAACTTGGTGGCGAAAAATTCCTTTTTGGTGGGCATCAAACCTTCAAAAGATCCTCTCTGTGTCCCAGCTGGAGTGCACTGGTGATGATCATGGTACCATAGGATGGTTTGAGTTGGAAGAGACGTTGAAGACCATCCCATTCCAACCCCCTGCCATGTGCAGGGACACCTTGGTACATCGTGGTTGCTTAATAAGTGCTGGAAAAGACTCCCGCCTGTTATGATCCAATTGTTATTAAGGTTCTCTGGAAATTCCTCTGCCCGAATTAAGGTGCAAACGAGACCATATGCCAGTGACAATAGTAAGAGTTNCTCTCCCCCACCCCAAACTCAGCTGGAGGCTTCGGCCTATTCCAGATCCATGCCTTTCCCTCAGCCTGAACAATTCGTTTATCTAATCAGCAGTTCGATTTACAGTCCAAAGTTCTTCAAGGAGGTTTCTGTGGCTGCAGCTTCTTTACAACTTTCTATCAATGTTTGAGGCATGAACTATTTTAGCCTCTCACACCGCCTCATTATTACCCAGCCCTCCCATTTGAAAGTGGAGTGTAATAAATCCATTACAGGTGCTGTTGGGTAATTTGATTTTCTGTCTTGAAAAATCGTGTTTATATTGAAAAAGAACCTGAGTTTAGTGGGTTTTTTCCAATCCCCGTCTTCTGGAGTGATGTGATTACAGGAGCTGCTCAGGTTTCTCACCAGGGAAGCCTTTATACCCCTACAAAGGGCTCGTCTTCTGGTGAATAATCTAGGAGTTTGAATAGTGAATAAGCTCTAAAGCCCCAGAAAACCAAGAGAAAAGCAAAACAAAAGGCAGCCAAACAGAGCAGGAGGCTGTGGGAAGAGCTTAGGCTCTGCCTGAAGCACACTGTGTCTTGCCAAAGGCCAAAACTAGGAGAGTAATAGTGAAAGTGCAATTTCTCACTATCTTGCCTCTAACGCCAGAGCTGCTGACACAGTTCGGGGGCCAAAGGTGGCTGCCACCACTGAGATATAAAACTGCTCACAGTGACTAAAGTTCCCAAGGGCAAGATGCAAAATGTGGTGGTTTGGGGAAGGACTTCAGATAAAAATCCATTGAAACTCTTCTTTTTTTCTAGGCATGTCAGGTGTCTCATCATTTTCAGCTTCTGCGTGGGACTTACCTGCCTCTCGGGATTCTACCATATGAGGAATAAGAATTACAGGTAAGTGAGGCAGAAGCAAGGTTGCACAGCTTTGTGTGCGTGGAGCAGCCAGGACGTGACCTCTGACACCTGATTTATCTATCATGAGACTTGTTAATGACCCCTCGAAGGGTGTTGGCACAGAACTAAGTCCTGGTTTGGATCATAGTTTGTCCTAGTTTGGACATGGTCCATGTTTGGGGAAGGAATCGAATTAGCCAAAGCACAGCCTCTTTGGGACAAAATCAGCCGTGTGGGAAAAGAAAAGGGGGTTGAGCTGGAGTCTTTGTAAGTGAGAATCTGGAGAAGGGGAAAACTGTCTGACATCCACACTGGAGGGTTGGGGCTGGTCTGGATGCAGCCTTGGACCAGCTGCAGGTGTGGTATCAGAGGAACACCTGGGTTTGGCTTTGCCAGAGATGGTCTCAGAGATGGGATGCAGCACCAGAGAGTCCCTTTCCCCCATCTGTCGCTTTCCTGCAGCATCTCAAAGAGCCAGGAGGAGCTGCCCATGCCGTGCCGTGCCAAGACAAACGTCATGTTCCTCAAGACCCACAAGACAGCCAGCAGCACTGTGCTCAACATCATGTTCAGGTTCGCAGAGAGGTACAACCTCACTGTCGCCCTCCCTGCTGACCAGCTCTTCCACCTGGGATACCCGAGGAATTTTGTGGCTCAGTTTGTGGAGGGTTTTGAAGCCATAGGCCAAAATTACAACATCATGTGCAACCACCTGCGGTTTAACTCATCAGAGGTAAGAAAGAGCCATGACACCTGTGGAGAAACCTGGCTGGGACAGCAGCACTAACCTCTTCTCCCTCCCACAAATAGGTAAAAAAGGTGATGGCAGCCAACACATTCTACTTCTCCATCCTGAGGAACCCCATTCCTCTGCTGGAGTCTTCTTACATCTACTACAAGAACAATGTGCCTGCCTTCAGGAACTCCAAGAACGTGAACGAGTTCCTGGCAGCACCCACAAAGTACTACCACCCAGCAGCTTACAGGGAAAGCATCTACGCCAGGAATATCATGTGGTTTGACTTCGGCTACGATAACAATGCGAAGGATGACACAAAGTACACCCAGGCTGTCCTGGAGGAGATCGAGCAGAACTTCCACCTCATCTTGATAGCAGACTACTTTGATGAGTCCATGATCCTCTTGAAGCACGCTTTGTGCTGGGATCTGGATGACGTGATTTACTTCAAGCTCAATTCCAGAAGCCAGGACACTGTCCAGACATTGACTCCAGAAAGTGAGGAGCAGATAAAAGCGTGGTGCTCGCTGGACTGGAAGCTCTACCTGCACTTCAACCAGAGCTTCTGGAGGAGAATTGAGGAGACCATAGGGCTTGAGGAGCTGGAAAAGGAGGTGGATCACCTGCGGACCAGACAGAAGGAGCTCATGGAGACCTGTCTCTTAGAGCAGGAGGCAGTGAGGAAGGATCACATCAGAAACAAAGGTCTCCTGCCTTTCCAGTCAGGGGCTGCAAATATCCTGGGTTACAACCTCAAACAAGACTTGGACAACAGGACTCTGAGAACCTGCCAGAGAATGGTCATGCCGGAGCTCCAGTACATGTCCTACCTTTACACTGTCCAACACCCGCACAAGAAGAGGAAGCAGCTGGGATTGCCATTGCTGTGGACCAGCGTCCAGGAGAAGATGCCCAACTAGGACATGTGGTAACCCACTGTGGCATCCCACCACTTGGCATCACCCCTTGTCTGACACGTAACTGACCCACAGGACTCTTCTGTGTGAGGGGGTGGCAGTGGGGGCTTTGTTCGGGGTCACCGAGTTGGTGGTTGGTCTCATTTTGGGGACCTTGAGCCAAAGGATTTGCATTGGCTGGATCCTGGGTGATCCTGCCTGCCTGCTCCCAGCTGGGGAGAGCCAGGCTGGCTGCAGCTGGCCTAGACATTCCAGCCTCTTAATCATTAATCACTGGCGTGATCATTTGCCTTCATTTGATTTTATTTGATATCTGTCGTTACATCCAGTCTAGTAACAGCTCACTGGAGCAAGTCCTGATTTGGAGGGTTTAGGGGAGGGAAATGAGGAGAGCGTGACAAGGGCAGGCAGTGCTCGAAGGAGCAGGAGAGACGGTGAGTGTCCCATCCAGCAGCATCCACACTCAGTGAGGACTGACCACCACACACTGCTGGAGCTGCCTTTAGCATGGGAGTCCCAGGCATCCTGCCCAAAGCCAGACAGGCTGGCTGCCTTGCCCAGTGGCTTGTGATCTGTGCCTCTCACATGTGTCACCAGGTGAATGAGCCTCTGTCCCATGTGGGTGAGGTCGGTGCTCCCCTGGGAGGAGGTTTTGTGGGTTTGCCCCTCACTCTCAGGCAAGGGTCCCTGGGCATGGATGTTCCTTTGGGTGCAGCATCCCTGAAGCCCTTTATCAGCAGATGCTTTTTCGGGCTCCCCTTGCTCTGTTGGCCAAACTCTCCAGCACAGATTAGGAGGGGATGGAGTGAGGCACAGCTTTGGGCACACCAGTGCCATCCAGGTCCCTGCTGCCACCCTCACCAGCATGAGCAGGAGGAGATGCTGGCTCAGCTTTAAAACATTGGGTTTTTTGTCAGTGTCAGTTGGCACTGACAGGTGTGTTGGGAACACGTGACAAGCAGTGACACCAAATCCTTTGGGCTTGGTAGTGCCATCCTCACAAACCTTCCTGGTACTGCCACAGCAGCAGGGCCCTGGATGGCAAGATGGGGAGCTTGGATCTGGGGTCACTTGGCTGGCAGTGTTGCCTTGGGGGTGAAGCAGCTCCAGCTGGGAAGCAGGAGTGATGCTGTCAGGGGGAGAGGGGTGAGAACCAGAGCCAGGATTTCCCTCAGTTGTGTTTAGCAGCTGAGGCAGGGGTTAACCAGCTCAGGTGTCCAACAGCATCAACACAGATTAACAGCACTTTCACAGTCCTTTGCTTCAGGAACCCTCACTAAAATTAACCCAAGGCTTGAGAGGCTTTTGTAACAGCCAGGCGGAGCCGCTGGAGCCACACGTGGTCACCCTGGGCCATCCCAGGGGCCCTTCCCGGGCAGTTCTGCAGCCTCAGCCTCAGTTTTCCCTTTGGAGCTTCTGATCTGTGACTTGCCATGTGAATTTTATCAAGCCCTTTTAGCTAAACTGATGACAGAGATGGAATATAGGTATAAAAATAGTTTCTTAGCAGCTGATCTATGTGCAGGTGGGGGTCCTGGGAAGTCTTGGGGTCCTGGGAGGGCTGGGGGTCCTGGGAAGTTTGGGGATTCTGTGGTGCTGGGGGTTCTGATAGGGCTGGGGATCTGGGGAAGACTGGGGTCCTGGGAAAGCTGAGGATCCTGGAAAGGCTGAGAGAGCTGGGGGTCCATGGAAGGTTGGGGGTCCTGGGAGGGCTGGGACCCTCTGGACTACAGTCCCCAGGCTGGGGAGCTCATGGCTGGAGCTCCTGGACAAGGAGGTCTGGCCTCTCCCAGCCTGCAGGAGGAGAGAAACTGAGGCCGGAGATGCAATCCCCACCCATGGATCCCCTTGCTTCCCCTCCCGGGGGTCCGAGCAAGGTGGCTCGGCAGCCGCGGGGCCCCCGGCGCTGCCCGGGCCCATAACGGCGCCTTTGTGCCACGGGCGCCGCACCAGCGCCACTGCTGACTCAGGGATTTTTCCCGGGCACCGCCGTGGCAGCCCCGTGACCCATCGGAGGGGGGACCCTGCGAGGGGAGGGGGTGGCAGCCAAGCAGTGAGGCGACAGCTCTGCCGAAAGCCGGCGACGGCGACAGCCGGCATTACCCTGTGGTGGGGCCGAGGGACAGAGGGGACACTCCAGCTGAGCACGACCCGGTGAGTGCCTTCACTTTCTCCGGAGGATGTTGAATCAGCAAAAGCTCCTGATGAAACCACAGGTGAGAGTGGCTTGCGGCTGCTCCAGCTGAGGCTGGAGTGGATGCCCGTCTGCTTCTGTGGTGATAATCTCCAGGGAAATGTAGGGATTTGTAAGCTGGGGACAGCTGGCCGTGGTGTCACTCCTGTCCCTGAAGGAAAGGCATTTGGGGATAGCTCTCACCCACTGCCACAGGGACAGCCCTGCTGGGGACCCCACTGTCCGTGCTGTGCACCTCAGGTTCCCGCCGCAGAGGAGGGGGAGCAAGGGGCCAGCTGGGTCCATTGCACGGGAGGCACCAGAGGCACAGGAACACTCCCTGGCGCTCTCACGATGAGCCTGGGCTGCTCCAGGGGTCTCACCTGTGGGCTCTGCCCTCCCAGTGCCTGCTGGAAGAGAGCATGGAGCTGCAGGTCTCACCCTGCTCTTTGCTCACTGGCCTTGATTTTCCAGACAAGCATCTTAAATATCAAATTTATTTTATTTCATTTTATTTTGGGGTCTCCAGGTCAGCCTCCTTGCTGGTACCCTATGCCCTGACCCACCTCTGAGCTGTGGTGACTTGCCAGCGCACATTCAGCCCCTCTCCACCCCAGCCCTGCCCCTCAGCCCCTGCTCCCGAGGGGTTACCCAGACCCAAGTTAAACCCCAAACCCTTCCAAGGGTGCTCCTGGCCGTGCCCAGCAGCCAGTCCCCCCATCTTCATCAGCCCACCACATCCTTCTGCTGCAGCTGCCATGAGCTCCCGGCACTTCCCTGCCCGGACCGTGCTCTTTGAGAAGGAATCCAACGGCGTCACGTACCGTGTGCCCGCCCTGCTCTACCTGCCCTGCGTGGCCAAGCTGCTGGCATTTGCCGAGGAGCGGCTCAGCGCCGACGATGCCCACGCCAACCTGCTGGTGCTGCGCCGTGGCACCATCTACGGCAGCTACGTGGAGGTGGGACTGGGGTGCACCCAGCGTGGGGACACGCTGGGCCAGGGACACACCGAGGGCTGTCCTCATTGCCTGTGTGTGGCACAGCCAGGCTGCTGCAGGCAGCCACGTGGGGAGGGGAGGCTGGCATGGGTGAAGTGAATCGCAGAGTCATGCATTAGTTTGGGTGGAAGGGACCTCCAAGGCCATCTCATTCCATGCCCTGCCATGGGCAGGGACACCTTTCACTAGCCCAGGTTGCTCCAAGCCTCATCTAACTGGCCTGGAACACTTCAAGGGATGGGGCAGCCACAGCTGCTCTGGGCAAAAAAGTGAGATGGTCCTTAAGCCCCTCATCCCTCTCTGTTCTCTCCTCCTCCTCCTCCCTGGGCAGTGGGAAGACATGCGTGTGCTGGAGACCGCAACACTGCAGCACCATCGGTCAATGAACCCCTGCCCAGTCTATGATGAGTTCACGGGCACCCTCTTCCTCTTCTTCATCACGGTGCTGGGCAGGACGCCTGAAGCCTACCAGATTGTCACTGGCCAAAATGTCACCCGCCTCTGCTGTGTCACCAGTGCTGACCAGGGCCTGAGCTGGAGCACAGCCACAGACCTGACGCAGCAGGTCATTGGCACGACCATCAAAGGTACCCATCCACGGGGCGTGAGGAGAGGGGAGAGCAGCCAGCAACAGGGTGGCCCTGTGTTTTGGCCTCCTGGAGCCACCAGTGGCATATCTGGGGATGACCTTGATGTAGGAATCTCACAAGCATCCAGAAAGGTGGAAGAGGACCTCAAGCAGAGGGGAGAAGGGATGGAGGGAGTATCCATATCACTTATTGGGGGTGGGGAGAAGATGGAGAGGTCCCATAGCCATGGGTAGGAGCATGTGTGAGGACAACCAGGCAGCACTGGGCTCTGCTGCCCTCCCACCCCACCACTTGGCTTGGCTTGACTGAGAGGAAGCTGTGGGGACCCTTCCACACTGGGCATGGCAGGGTACCATGGTGATCACTCTCTACTCCATCCCACCTTCACCCCATCCCATCTTCACTCCCCAGACTGGGCGACGTTCGCGCTGGGCCCTGGGCACGGGATCCAGCTGCGTTCCGGCCGGCTGCTGGTGCCTGCCTACAGTTACCACATCGACTGCAAGGAGTGCTTTGGGCAGCTCTGCAAGACCACCCCACACTCCTTCGCCTTCTACAGCGACGACCACGGCCGCGGCTGGCGCTTCGGGGAGTTCATCCCCAACCTGCAGACGGGCGAGTGCCAGCTGGTCTCAGTGGACGAGGAGGATGGATCCAATGTCCTCTACTGCAACGCCCGCAGCCCCTTGGGCTTCAGGGTCCAGGCGCTCAGCACGGATGATGGGGCCGTCTTCCACAGGGGGCAGCTGGTCCAGCGGCTGGTCGAGCCCCCCCATGGCTGTCACGGCAGTGTCATTGGCTTCCCTGCGCCATTCGTGTACATCCCCACCACCTCCCGGGACACTGCGATGCCCCTCTGGGGCTCAGATCGCTGGCCACTCCCTGGGGCACGCTGGGGGTTTAGGCACCTGCCCACCCGATGGGCAGGAGGTGCTGAGCTGCCCACTGGCAACCACCATGAGCCAGATGGGCCTGATGAGGATTGTCCTACCCCAGGGCAGGATGATGATGCCCACAGTGTCACCTTGGTCCAGGGGGACTCTGCAGCAACCCCCAACCCCACTCCCTTCTTCCAAGCACCAACCTGGATCCTCTACTCCCACCCCACCAGCTCCATGTCGCGGGTCAACATGGGAGTTCACCTGAGCACCGTCCCTAGGGACGCAGAGAGCTGGACAGAGCCCTGGGTCATCTACGAGGGCCCGAGCGCTTACTCGGACCTGGCTTACATGGAGCTGCCCTACAGGGACGCGCCGGTGGCCGGCGGCACGGCCATCGCCTTCGGCTGCCTCTATGAGAACGGGATGAGGTCGCCCTACGAGCAGATCTCCTTCAGCATGTTCACGCTGCACGACGTGCTCCAGAACATCCCCCTGACGGCCACTGCTCCCCGGCGGGGCCGTGGCCCCACACACCACAGGGGGAAGAGGAGGCGAAGGAGCTGCCTCATCTCCTAGAGCCCCCCAGGTCAGCTCCCCCATCTCCCTGGTGCTGGATCCTGGAGCATCAACCCACAGCCTGGGTCCTGCCGCCATCCAGCCCAGCCACAGCACACAGAGGTGTGTTACTGTCCCCACACTGGGTTTTATCTCATTTTTATTGCTATTTTTTTTATTTCTATATTGGTTGGGTAGGGAGGCTTTTGCCCATAGCACCAGCCCAGGCTCCTCTCCAAGCGAGAGCCACCTCTGGAAACAGATACTGGGGGGCAACAGCAGCAGTGCAGGGGGAAGGCATCCAGGGGTACCCTGTGCCATCCCTGTGTGCCAGGTGCTGGCTCAGGGGGACATGATGCTCCAGCTGTGCCATACCTGGTACCACCACCCTGCTCCGAGGGCTTTCCTCCCCTTGTCATAAATAGTTAGGCTATATAAAGATGTTATATGATGTTAAATTCCTTCTTTTTCATGAAAAGACTTTTTCTCAATGGTCTCCCTGAAGTCACTGTGAGGGTTTGGGCTAGGGTAGAGTTCCGTTCCTTCATCATAGCTGGGATGGGGCTGGGTTTTATATTTGGGCTGATGATAAAGAAACGTTTGTGTTGCATTACTTGTCTGTCTGGGCTTTTAGTTCTCTCTCTTTGTTATTTTCCTTTTTATTACTATTTATGATTATTATTTCAATTATTAAATTGTTCTTATGTCAACCCTAGAGATGTCTCACTTTTACCCCTCCAATTCTCTCCCCCTCCCACGGGACGGGGGTGAGTGGCTGGGTGCTGCTCAGGTGCCAGCTGGGGTTCAGCCACCCCAATGCCCCAGTTACTGTTTAATCTGGTCTGGGATTTGGTTTTTTAATGTGCCATGGCCATCACTCTTCTCCTCTGACCACTGTCAGTCTGGAGGCAAATCCTCTCCCAGCATGGGCAGGCTCAGGCCTACACTGGATCCTGTAAAGCTTATGGGGACGAGGTTGAGCACAGGAGTGGGGTCCTGCTCCAGGGAATGTGCAGCAGCTGCTCCTGACACTTGTGTGTGGGTGAACTTTGGGGGGAACACCTCAGTTCCAGCTCTGCCTGCCCCAGCACGACTCCATCCAAGTGCCCAGCTCGGCTCCTCGGGTCTCCCTCACCTCTCCTGCCCTGTGCAGGTGACAAACACCAGCTCAACTGCTTTAAATGTGAACTGATTAACAGCAGTGTCCAGCTCTTCAGTCTGTGACAGGACCATGCCTCATTTTGCACCAGGGTGAGTGGAAGCTGACAAGTCACAGACAGCACGGAGAATAGAAATTTTCCATTGCCTTGAAGCTGCAAAATAGAACTTAAAGACTAACTAGCAGATCAGATAAAAGGGTGTAAAAGCAGACACACAGGATGCTAAAGGTAGCTGGAACCAGTGGAGAAACAGGAAATGAGGAGCATAGTGATGTCTGTGTAACAAGAAACAACGGCTTGTGCCCTGAGAGAAGTTCAAGGCAAGATCACACTATGGGGGCACTCGGTGAGTACAAGCACCAGAGACCCCTTTAGACAACCCTCTAGGACCAAAAAAGGACTTCCAGGAAGGGGTGGAGGCATGTAAATTAATTCTAGGAAAGTGATGTTTATGTATTCTCTAGGACGTCCCTTGTAATGGATGTCTGATCGTGATGGAATAAGGACCCTGTTGAGAAGTTTCACGACAAACATTCAATTAGAGGAGATATCCTGTGTGTGTCCAGCTCTGTGACAAACAATGCCTGCTTTCTAATGCTTCAAATCATGTTACAAAATTGGTTCTCTGCCTCATTTCAGTATCATAAGGAGTGGCTGAGGCAGCTGCTGGGCTCATGCCGGGATGCTGGAAGCCAGGTCCTCACCCCCATCCCTTACCAGGCCAGTTTCCAACCCCAAACAGCCGCCAGCCCCAAGGGCAGGGGTGTGGCCCGGGCCGGGGGATCTGCGCAGCAGCAGCCCCTGGCACATCGGCCCCACGAGCTGCTTCAACACGCGGGGGTCCGTCCCTGCAGGGGCTCTGTCCATCTCTCACAGGGCTCTGCACCGGGCTGGTGTCACAGCTCCTGCCGTGCCCCCTCCACGGCGTGTGCCAGCAGCCAAGGGACACCCGGGGTGACCCCTCCTCCGAGCGGCAGCCTCCTGGCACCGCCACCGGGCCCTACTTCCCCTCGCAGAAGCCACAGAGGCAGCCGAGGCAGCCGTTGAGGATCTGGAGCAAGGCCAGCGCCATCTCGGCCACGCTGATGAGCAGCAGGAGGGAGAACAGGACGATGTGCCAGCTCACGATGCCCTCGGGCTCCAGGCAGATGCTCCAGGTTCTCCGATTGTGCAGGTAGTTCTCAGCCCTGTGCGACAGGAGGGGGAGAAGGTGCAGGATGCTGCCTGCAGCAGGTCCAGAATCCCAGTGCTTTCTACCGTGCAGAATCCCCCAGACACCCCATCCTTCATCCCGAGGATCAGCAGGGTTAGGGGGAGTGATGGAGATGGAAAGCACCATGTAGAAATCCGTGGCAGGCGAGGACTCCTTGAGCTACCAGGGTCCTGCATCAATCACCACCAGCAAGGGCCCACCCACCCCACCACCTTAATTAATCCACTTAATTAGCAATAAATTGAGGAGGCAGCAGCGGTGATTCAGCCCCTCACCTGGCATCAGGCCCCTGGTCGATGGCATCCAGGAAGGGGTAACCCCAGAGGGCTCCGTGCCTGAGGCCGAGCTCGGTGGTGTTGTAGAAGCAGAGGGGGCCGTTGGTCAGCCCCACCCCGGAGAGGACAAAGCAGGCGGCAGCGCCCAGGAGCGCCAGCTTGGAGAGCACCACGGAGAGGAACGCCTGCAGGGAGCACCCACGGGGGCACAGAAAGTCAGGGGGGCTCCAAAGGGCAGCTGCAGCTTGTCAGCAGAGCTTGGGAGGGGGGAAAACTCCCCTCCCCAGCTGAGGCTGAGGATGGAGCCATCCCTGGGCTGGACAGAAGCGGGCAGGGAGAGGCAGTGACCTGCAGAGCCCATCAGCACTCACATGGAGCCCTGTCCTCTGGGCAGGTGGAACCCTGCCACGGCCCGTCATAGGGCCACGGGAGAGCAGCACCCTGCCAGGACCTGCTGCAGGAGAGGGGGCCCCCACCACACCCCACCATGGGACCATGAGAAAGGGGTCTGCGACCCAACACAGGAGAGGGGGGACCTGTCACAATCCGCCACGGGAGAGGAGGATCCCTGCCACGTCCCACCGCAGGGCCACGGCAGAGCTGGGACACGGCCACACCCCTGCTTTGGTTCGGGGTCCCGGCGCTCCCTTACGTTGTGGCGGGTGCCGCAGCCGGAGCGCTGCCACCCCAGCGCCGTGATGTGGGTCCCTGCCAGCAGCACCTGCTGGGACAAAAACACAGCTGGGGGACAAAGGGGAGCCACCTGCCCTGCTCCATCCCTCCGTCCCTGCTGCAGAGCCGGCAGGAAGGACGGGCGCATCCCGCAGTACTCACAGCGATGCCGCCGCCCCAGACGCCCGGCACGGCCTTGGCGTGGCTGCTGATGTGCCCCTCCAGCAGGTACTTGGATGCTCCAGCAGGGAAGAGCAGCAGGATGCTGGCTGCCATGGAGAGCGTGCCCAGCACCAGCAGGCAGGGACCCACGATCCGGCTGCACTTCCCCACGCACATGGCTGTCCTGCACGGGAATGGGGTGGGGGAAGAGGACGAGAGGAAAGGGCTGCATTTGGCCCTGCAGCACCCCAAGGCTTCCCCACCCCACGCCTATCTCACAGCTGTGGGTGGGTGGGAGTTGCTGGGTTATGCTTTTGGCTCTCAGCCCGCCCCACTGGCGCTGCCCCTACCTGAGGGCAATTTCCAATGGAAACTCTGATTGCCAAATGGACAATGGAGTTCCCACACCAAACCCCAAGACCTGTATGACCGCAGGGTTGGCTCTTCCAAAATGTGTCCCAGCTCATGGCAGGGGGAGATGGTCTTTAAGGCCCCTTCCAACCCAAATGACGCTGAGGTTCTATGAAAATGTTACTGCAGGGAGCCAACCACCCACCACGGCTCAGTTTGGCTTTCAGTGTTCACAACGAGCAGGAGGAAGCCAGGAATGAGGCAAAATCCCTGCATGAGGGCTCATGAAAGCATATCAGCCTCCAGTCAAATCCGACAGCAATTCCATCCTTGTCACACACTAGTCCTACCATAGGTCTGAGTATGCTGAAACTAATTACAGTTAATTAAGAAAACATTATTACCTACCCTCCAGCATCTTATGAAATTGTGAGTTTATCTAGAAAGCACCTGCCCGTCCCCAGGTGATACCTTGTCCAAAATTGCCTCTCTTCTGTACCCTCAAGACCCTCATCTTGTACAGGATGCCCACTGGTCACTCTGGGACTGCTGGAAACCACATGGTTTGCTGTTGTCCTGGCTCCCAGGTGTTTTCTACCCTGAGTTCTTTTTGCTCCAAGTTGGGCTTACGCATTTTCCCCTTTCCTGGTAGATCTCAACCCATTTTGCACAAGCTCCTCCAGGTCGAGCTGTTTCCTGCTCTGGCTGATTTTTTTCATGCTCGCTCTGGCTTGGCAAAGCAGAAGCAGCTGTGGCACCACGTGGTTGTTTCCGTGGGAAGAGCTGCCTCAGCCCCCTCGTGCAGGGCCTCAGCGCCGGGGAGGAGCAGCTGGGGCAGCACTTCCAGCCCTGGCACGGCCCAAGGGGCTGGGGGGCACCGCTCCAGCAGGGTCTGCTTGGGACCAGCAGGACACTGGGGAGGGCTGAGCATGGAGGAACAGGGCTGGGAGACCTGGGTGGAGAGGACACGAGCCAAGACACCTGAGGTGGACCATCAGCTCCACTCACCCTGGAATTCCACCTCTCTTGGTTTCCATCCTCCCTGCCTTGGTTATAGGGAATTTAGGGCCTTGGTTATAGGGAATTTAGGGCCTCTCGCCCCCAGTGAGGTCCTGCCTGCAGTCCAGGGATTGTGTGTGGTTGTTTCCCCCCACAGCCGTGAGTACCCAGGGCTGAGTCCCACCTCCCCACCACCTTCTGGAACAGCTCCTGCTCCTCTGAGCTCATAGCCTGGGCTCTCCCCAGCCAGAGCCTTTCTGCACACCTCCCCTCAACCTCTCCAAGGACTCTCCTTCCCCTCCACTGCTGCCCTCTCCCTGGGGATGGCAGGAGGATTCTATCCCCCAGGAAGCTCCCAGGGCATGCTGTCCCCTCAAAACATTCCCCTGAGCAAGCAACTCCTCGGCCAGTCCAAACAAACCCCTGTGCAAAGCCAAAGTGCAGCTGGTCCTGTCTCCATCGGGACCCTTGGAAGCAGGACTCCCTTCTGCCAGCACATCTCTGTGACCAGAAGCACAGAGATTCCAGCAAAGCCCAGAGAATTTGTCCTCCCCACTTCCCAGCTTACCTGGAGTGATGCCAGGCAGAGGCAGCAGTGTCCACACCTCGGACAAGCCCAGTCCTGGAGGCATCACCCATGGGTCACTATTTATGACACCTCAGGGTGTGCTCCCTTCCCCTCCACCCCCTCAAGGGCCACCCACCAGATCACGATCCTCCAGCTGCCCCATCCCAAGGAAGGATGACTGCCCGGATGAGCCAGCCTCTGCCAACGCTGTGGCTCCACTTCTGCCTTGTTCTTCCCCATTTCAGAACTCACACTGCCAGAGTGCACCAAAAAAGGCACAACCTCAGATTTTAAGGCTTCTGCCACATCTGCACTAAATGCCTCAACCAGTGCCTGAGTAGTGAGCACCGTTGCTCTTGGAACAAACTGGGGTGAGTACGGTGGGATAATACTTCTCTCTCTCACTAATACTTCAATTAAAGCTCCAGAATAAACATTCCCAGGTGTCAGCTGGTTCCTACCTCCCGCCCTTTGCTTCCTCACAGGTGTCTCAGCTTTTCCTCAGGTGTTGAGTGCATCCCCACCATGTGTGCGTCTCATGCCTGGGTAATAAGATTGAGAAAGGTTATTTCTGGATATCTTAATTATTATCGGTCATCAGACATCAGCATTTCCTATCTGCCATGGCTGGCAGCTGATGTGCAATGAGGAAACTTCTGTTCCCACAGAGAAGGTCAGGAACAGGCTCAGGAGAACACGAACGACCTCTGTGTCTGAGAACAGGAGTCAGGGAAGCTGCAGCACCAAAAAATGGCAAAAATGGGGCAGTTTTGTTGGCAGAGGAGTTGCAGGTGGCACAAGGGAAGAGAAGAACGGCTCATGGGCTGTGCAGGCGGAAGGAAGAACCTTCTCAAAGAACAGTTTTCAGAAGGCTCCTGTTCCTCCTGCGTTCATCATGAGGACCTGAGGCTTGGGATGGGGCTCCCCATGTGCCATGGCCATGAAGCCGTCGCAGTGCCCCGAGACAGCCACGCTCTGACAGGGGAAGTACAGGCAGCATTTGGGGTGCTGCCTTTGGTGCCCTCCCCAGCCTGCTCTCCCCAGGGTGACCCACACAGGCAGCATTGGCTGACATTGGTTGTTCCTGCTTTCGAATCAATGGGTACAGGACTGTCAAGGGGATAAATTCTGCTCCAGGAAGAAACAGAAGAGAATTGGAGCCCTCCAAGAGAATGGGTGAGGCTGAGTTACAGCAGGCAATTCCATTCCTCTGGCAAAAATAAACTGAGGAGCAGATAATCTGACAGTTCCTCTGAAAGGAAAATCAGAGTTGGCACCAGGAGAGGAATTCCTGTTTTAGTCACAGAACCTCAGACTCGTCTGTGTGGGAAGGGACCCAGCAGGATCATCAAGCCCAGCTCTGCAGTGAGTGGTCCATGCAGGGATTGAACCTGAGGCCTTGGCATCATCAGCACCGTGTTCAAGCACCTGAGTTAATCTCAGGGCTTTTTATCCTTACAGAAGACAAATTATTCTCTAAAATGAAGGCAAAGACAACACATGCAGGATAAGCAGAGTCCAAGTTCTCCTTCCTCTCTTTTTTTGCTTAGAAAGAGGGAAACCTGTTCTCCACTCTGCTGGAAGAGAATGTTTTGCAACCTCATCCTGTGCCTCTCCTACGTCACAGCAATCTGAGGTTGCCACCATACACATGATCTGCTCCATCATCTCCCACAGAAAACCCCACGCCAGGAAGTGTGAAGCACCAGGGTGACAGACTCTTTCCAGGATTCCTGATCTTCTCCTTATAAGAGTAATCCTAATAGAAGGCTAATTTTAGCCCTGCACGTGAGGAGCTGTGTGCCTGCCTTTCTCACACCAGAGTTCAACTGTGAAAGTCTCAGCACAGCAATTATGGACAAGGACCTTGCTGCCAAGTCACCCAGCCCTGCTGCAGCCCGTGTAACGCAATTCCAGCCTGGCAAGGCCCTCCTGCTGATTCCTCACAGCTGAAGAGATGCCTTCACTTCCTGCCCCCTGTCCTTCTCCTCCCCAGGCTCCTTTGGGGCTGGGGAAATTGCACAGCAGGCTGGGTTTCAAGAGTGGTTTGGCTTCAAGGAGAACCAGAGTTGAGTTTGAGTTGGTGAGAAGGAACCGTTCTGTGCCACAGCAGCCTCCAGCTCGGGCCTGGCTGGAAGGTGTTCAGCACGACTCTGGGCTCTCCCACTCCTCTCTGTGGGATCTGCTAATCTATTTCTGCCACTACTCAGCCAAAACTTCTCCAAAATCCCCTTAGACGAGCCCTGCAGGGTGTTTGGGGCTAGAACTGACTGAGGAAGCACCAACACAATGCTGGACAATATTCCCTGAGGGCTTACAAACATCACCCGAATTTACAGTTCAGATAAACCAACCCCAGAAAAAGTTGGAAGTTTACAGAAAGCAAAATTAAGTAAATGAAACCCAAGAGGTATTTTGAGTTGGAGGTATCCCTGTAGTTCCTTGACCTGCAGACTGATGGAAAAAGATTCCTGACTCAGTTGGAACTGGAAATATTTTCCTAGGCTTCGGAAGAGTTCAGGGCTTTCCAGCTTCAAGGCTGAATTCCACTGTTTCAGTGGAGACCCTACCTACAGTCAGGAACATGAGGATGACCCAAAACTGATTTCCTGATTTCTGTTTCTCCACTGCACCTGCCAAGCCTTTGTCCAAAGGGGCTCTGCTCCTCAGCATTTCATGCGAGGCCACCACAGGAATGTCCCAAGGAGCCCAAAGACAACTGCAGAAGTCAGAGGCTCTGCCTTGACAACTCCTGTACCAGCAGGACACTGACAGTTCAGAATAGAAAGCCCCATTTTCTCTGCTCTTTCATTGGGAAGGATGGAAAATCCTAGCCCTGCCTCTATTTATTTGTTTTCATACGGGTGTTTTTCCTGTCAAGGTCCTGTAAGTTTGTCTCACTTCAAGATTTTGTATCCTCTACAACAGCCTGAAGCTTTCTTGGGCAGTGCTTATCCTTCTACCCCAGTATCCTTAAGGAAAAACTCAGGAACTCCCCAGACAACACAGGGACAGACTTACATTAGAACTAACCCAACAAATAAACCCCAACCCCAAAAAACCAAGAGCTGAAGGAAGCTACTGAAAACAGTTTGTTTTATTTCCAGGATCAAATATTACAATAGGACATTTACATATATTTATAAAAAATGCAGCAGTTGTGTATATAGATCAGAGGTTTCCTTGAGTTTGGTCCCTCCCAGCACAGTGAGCTGAAAACTTTCAAATTAATCCTCTCCCTCCTCCCACATGAAGTTGCCATCATTGAAGAAAGTGACCACTGTGAAAAGCTGTCCCTTAGAAACTGGATGTTCCCCAGTTCTAGGAAACAGCCTCATTTTTAAAAAATCATCTGTCCTAGAGTCTGATGTCTCTGAGTTGAGTTTCACCCGGATGTTTTTCACATAAATCTGGTCTATAAAATAGCACCTCATCCCCTGCTCCACACCGTCAGTCTGGGCACCATTTCACAAGCAGTTACAAAGTGACTTTTCTCTGCACTGCAGACACTCCCAGCCATCAGAGACAGCGCCCAAATCCCGAATTTCTGCCCTCACTCCCAAGGTGCCACACAGTGGATAAGCAGAGGCAGGTTGAGGCACTGCTGCCAGGTGCAGCAGTCTCTGACTAAACCCCCGTGTGTGTAAATACATATGGCTCTGTTTGCTGGGAGTGCACAGACACCAAGGATCTCATGGACAAGAGGAGGCAGGAATCCAAGTCACCCCAGAAAGGGCATCCATTAACCTCACCAGCTCCAAACCCAAACAGGCCCGTGGGTACTTCCAACAGCACAGGGCTCAGCATCAGTTTGTTTTGTCTTTGAGGCAGGAGCTGTTCCATTTATAGAAAATCACTTGTGAAAATAAATAAATAGAAAGGGTGAGGGAGAGCAGAGGCTGGATTTGAGTCTACGGGAACAGCCAGACAAGGCACGGCCAGTCCTGAAGGGCCAGCAAGAACTTCACCCACCTCAAGCACATCTCTGCCACCCCTTCTCCTCTTGGAACACCAGAACACCCATTTTATCAACTTCACTAAACAGGGATTAAACCAGAAGAAAGCAGACATTTAATACCAATTAAAAAGGAATAAAAATAAAGTGATAAGGCCCTGAAATGACACAGATCTTCCCACTCACACGGACATTCCTGCACAGGTCCCTACGTTCATGGTTCATTTTTATGTGGTTTACTGAAAAACCATCACATTTCAAGCATCTCTGCAGCATTTGCTACCTGACCAACAGCCCAAATGCTGCCCTGCCCCCAAGAGAAAAGTGGTTTTCATGTAGCCCTTGTTGCTCCAGTCCCTATGAAGAAGCTCGGTGCTCCCACAGGAACAGGAATTTGAAACTCAGCAGAGAGGTTGAGTTACTGAAACCTGCCCCAAACCCAGTTTCTGCAAAGGTACAAACCACAGCACCAGTCTCAGGGCAAGCTGAGTGTACAAATCAGCTCTGAAGGATGTGGACCCTGTGAAACACAAGCTGGACAAAGGAGAGACTTCCCCCTAACAGCAAGGAGAAGGTCAGGGATCTCAGGGGAGAGCTGATGGAAAATTCCTGTTTAGATCTACTTAGGAATGATGGTACCTTTGGATGCCTTTTACAGACAACTGCATTTTACAAGGCTACCTGCACATAGTGGCCATCCCTCTAAGACTGGTGGTGGTAACTGAGCTGATTTACCAGGAAAAGCAATGCCCTGCAGTCCATGAATGTCAGAAATCATAAAAATCGCAGAGCTTAGCTCAAAGCCTAAAGAAAATTACACAAGTCTGGCCAGAAATGTTTGGCCCAGCCTTTACCTGCCCTTTTTAGGTCCATGGGGAATGCTGTGAGGTTGAAGCTGGTCAATCAGCCTGACTTAAGAGCATGTAGCATCAGAAAGATCCAAAATCCTTTTGTGGGCCTCTGAAATGAGAAGTAAATGTGACAGCAGCACCTGGGAGGGAAAGCCAGTGCTTGTTCCACCTGCTGTTCTGGAATCCTGGCTGTGACTGGCACTGCTGGACACTACACCCCAAAACAAAGCCGTGCTGGATGAAGAGCACAGGCAAAGGGAACACCTCCAGCAGCAGCAAGGAGCTCCAGCTTCAAACACAACAGCCCTGAGCAGTTCTCCAGTCAGAAAAACCTCATCCACTGCCTGCATGCACTGCTGCTCCTCCAAGCCCAGCAGTCCTTGCAACACCACATGCAAATCCCGACCAAGTGACACCCGCAGGAAGCCACAAACCACAGCCTTTGAAGGATTGGTTTCCTTTGTCCTTCATCGTTCAACATTGTATTTCCCAATCCAATTTAACACATTTTTTCCACCAAAGGCAATTTGAGCTTCAGATTTCACATCTAGAAGTGACTATTTAAAGGCTCTTTAAACAGTGCCCAACTGGCCGTCACCTTCACTGCTATGAGCTGTCCCAGACAGGACTTGATTCATGTTTTCCATATTCCTCAGGCCAGCAAAACACATTCCTCCAAAGGGATGAAGAGCTGAAGAGGTTCTGTCCTGGTTGGTGCAGTTTCTCATCAGCTTTCAGCCCCCCCATCACAGCTGATGTGTGTTTGGGTTGGGAAGGAGAGAGAGAGGAATAAACAAAGAGAAGAGCCACATGCAGGGATACATATTCCTTAAAAATTCTTTTCTCTGTCTCCTGCTCTCAAAGCAAAGCAAAAGAAAAATGATAGGAAAAAACCACACTGTGACACAGAAACAAAAAAAAACCCCAAGCCAGGATCCCAGTTTCCTAGAACAGAACAAACTACAAGAAAATGCAGTTTTCAATGTCAATGTTCAACTTCCCATTCTTCTTTCCCCTGTTTGAGCAAATCCTGGTCTCATCACAGAGCTCAGCCCAGCCCCACAGGCAGGAGCAGGCCCGGGAGGGGCAGGGGAGGGAAGCTGCCAATAAACCACACCTGGGACTTGTTATTCCAACCAGACAGCTGGAGCTGCCTCGGGAAGCTTTAGGTCTACGTGGAAATGCGAGTTGGGAATCTGGATACCCAGGAACCAAAGGATCCTGCAGTCCACAGGTGCCACTGCTGCTCCACAGGCCAAACACAAGGCTCCCCCCAGTTCCCCATGCTGGGAGCAGCCTCCACACCAGGGTGTCTTTGCAAACCAAAGATGACATCTGGTGTCACATCAACCACTGATCAGGAAACCGAGATGAGATTCTGCTTTCCTGACACTACATCCTGCAGCAGAAAGGGAAATCAATTTATACAACTGCATGATTGCATGTCAAACCTCAATTATGAGCAGGAGACAGCTGTGAGCTGAAGTGAACGCAAGACACTTTCTGTGATTTCTTGTATTTAAAGGTTCCAAAGTACAGATGAAATCAAAGGCAAAACATCTTGAAAAACTGGAAGATGTAAATTTCTGACTACTGAAGTCTTTAACAAGGACAATCATCTGAGAGTGGCAGAAAAAGTCAGCAGTTATGGCAGGTCCCATGTGCCTTTCTCCTCAGTGACTGAAGAGCACGTTGATCTGAGTTTTTAGCTGTAAATACACAAATCCAGCACACCGTGCTGAGGGCTGTGCTAAGTTAACTCCAGTCCCACTGGAACAGCTGCTGAAACACCAACTGACCAACAGCTCCATGGCCAGAGAACACACTGAAGGAAAACCTGGGCACTGACTTCTGGTGCCAGCTTCCAGAGCTGAAAGGAAAGCCTGCACCAAGGAGCAGCTTTCCATGTAGCCCTCCAAATTTAGAGGTAAGTGACAGTAGGTGAACATGCAAATTGAATAAAAATCATCCCAGGGAATTCAAGCCACCAGGCTGGGAAGTGTTTTATGAGGCATTAACTGATGCTCAATGCAGTCAGTGCTGTAAAACCCCTGCAAAGCCACTCACTCCTGGAAAAACCAACCACTGTGCCAAGGAAAAAAAGCCAACTGACTGTCAAGTACTCTGTGGCAGGTGTTTTCAGAGAAACCAAAGCCTCTACAGTACCCTTGTCATTTGCAAAATCCTGAGAGCAAGTAAGGAGACACTTTGGGGATGCTGGGAAGAGAACATGGAAAACCCACCCACTCCCAGGAAGGAGCTGGTTCTGCTCCAGCACTGGACTCACAGCTCTGCCTCTGGGCCAAGCAGTCAATCCCATATGGAGCACAGCTGTCTTTCTGGGGGGGTTGGTTGGTTTTTTTACGATGTCCACTGGCAATTGAAAGTAGGAGGAAAACATGCAGGCAATCTAGAGGCCTTTGAATGAGGTGGGGCAGAGTATTTTACCATGGCTCAACCCAACTGCTTTCCAAAACCAGAGTGCTGGATAAGAGGAGGCTGGAAGGTTAATGGAGACCTTTTGCATAGGGAATCCAAACAAAGGAAAGACTGTCCTGAAGGTTATGCTCTCTCCTTACAGAGAGATGCCTCAGTGCCTTATCACACGTTCTTTTCAAAAATAAATTAAACAAAACAGATTTAAGAATAGCAGCGAGAAGGGTTGGTGTATCATGGCCACTCCAAGCTCCAGCGTGCTGGATACACAGATCACTGTTCTACTTTATTCCAGGAAAGCAGAGGGAACATGTTCTTCCCAATGCTCTCTGCAGCTGTGGAAGAAAATAAAACTCTGAGCACTCTCATTTGGTCACTAGAGCGGGAGAAGGGAGGGAGAGAGAGGAGGAGGGAGAAGGAAGGGCCAGTCAGCTGCCTGCTTCCAGCACTGCAATCCCATGACCCTTAACTGCATATTTAACGACTCTTGTCCCAGGCAAAGAGGAGAGGGAGGAAGGCTGGGAGAACTCAGGCCACAGTGCTAATTCCTCTCCTGCACAAAGACAGTCTCTTGAGGACACAGGCCTGCCTCCTGTAACGTGATCTCATAGTCCAGGTGGGAGAGTTTCCTCCGAGGGAAGTTGGTGAGCAGTTCAAAGCGTTCGTTGGGGTATCCTTTGGACTGGACGTGTTTCACAAGAGCCTGCAGAGGAAGGAAGGCAAACAACTGTCACAGAATTCAGAATGTAAGAAAAAAAAAATCCAGTTTTCCTTTAAAAAGGAAGTTTGCAATCACGGACAAAGAAAATTTTAAAGTTGGGGAATTTTGCGTAGAGTACAGACCCTCTTTTACTTGAACATCTAATTTGGCCCACACATGGTATGGCTAATCACAAAAACTAATTACCAGTGATCCCTTACCTAACTGATGCCTTACACACAAGGTAAACTACACATAAAACTATACATACTAGTGCATTAATGCAAGACAGCTGAATTCCACACCACACATTTATGTCACAGTGAAATAGAATCTGAACAAAATGCCTTAAATACCCCAAAAGAGATGCCCCCTCATTTGTTTATCAGATATTGTCCCTACCCTAAAGCTAAAGGCCACCAAAGAAGCACTTCTGTGAGGCAGCACTGACCAAAATAAATGCAGTACTTTTACTCTTTTTTCCTTTTCTTCAAGAAGAAGAAGTGTTTGGGGTTGTTTGGGGTTGTTTACCCAGTATTTTTTAAAGATCTTTTCAATTCACTGGTTTCTCTGCCTACAGAGGCAACTGGGGCAGGATACAGAGCATTGGGATGAGGGGCTACCAGCCTCACACCCCGAGAAACAGCCATGTCAGGAAGAGCCCATGTCTGTGCTGTGGCAAGAGAGATTTCCTAAATTCTCCAGGAAACACAGCAGATGGGAACCTAAAGCACAAACAGAGAGGGGCAGAGAAGTGGGGATTAGCAGAAGAAAAGAGGGCACAGCAACAGAGCAAGGTGTGGGCAGAAGGAGGAGTTGTAGCTTTTGTAAGAGAGGAAGAAAAGATCATTTGTATGTAATAAAACAAAGTGTGAAAAAATCAGGGGGTCCCATCAATATTGTTCATATTGTTTTGGTGGGCAACTTATGCCAGTAACTCACAGCAAATCACAGCAACAAAGATGATCAAAATTCCTTTACAAACCACTGAATTTAAATATTCAGTCAATTCCCTGCCCACATCCCTCCCTGTCCCTTCACAGGCCAGTCTTTCCTGCACACCTGAAACACGTGGCAAACCAAAGGTGTTCAGGATGTGGAGGAAGGGCTGAGCTGCTGAACAGAGCAAATTCAACTTAATTTGCACACAATGAGCACCTCCTTCCATAAAAAGGAAGTGAGGCAGTGTTGCCTTTTTTTTTGCTTGAGGGGAAGAAAGGGCATCATGGTAATATGGGAAGCATAAGCACCTCTTGGAAATAATGTGTGTAAAGAAGCCAGTGCGTCATCAATAACAACACAACAATTAAAAATAAAGCATTTCTAAAACAGTGTTGGGGAGCATCATCAGTTAAAACTCCTGAAGTGCAACTGTCTCCTCAAACAATTTCTTTTGCTAGTTCTGGCCAGCTTTAAAATGGAAGCAACTAAGGGTTGAAAAAAACCCAGTATGGAAATGATGCCCACAAAGAAACACCTGAGACTCAGTCTGGATCAGACTGAAAGGCTCCAGAAGATCACATGAGATGAGCACAAATGCTGCCTGTTCAGCTCTGCAACCAAAAGATGTCTTTACCCACAAACCTTGACCCAGCTAAATTCCTCTGCTGACTGCAGAGCAGAAGGGAAATCATATGCTGAGATAAATTTCCTTTCACTTCCACCGTCCATAAAAGGAGTCAAACCAAAAGTCAGGATTATCAGGGGTATTTCACTATTACACTTATGTGAGGAATGAATTGCTTAAATATTCAAAAGTGCTACATGTTTAACAATACATGCAAATTTACTTAACAAGCTGCATTCAGAATGCAGTCAAGCTTTTTTTTTCCTTTTATTTTCAAGCAGGAGAGCCAAGGATGAGAACATGAGCAGAGGATACTGTACATTCCTAGAGTTGCTGACTCATTTCTGCAAGAGGTAGGACCCTTTTCTCCCAAATCTACACAAAATCCTTCTGATGAGGTGTGCTTTTGCCTTCCCTATGGCTCCAGCTTTTAGATTGATTACATTTAAATGAGCTGAACTGGCCACTGTGTCCTGAAAACTCATGGCAAACAGGTAAGCACCTGCAAAATTTTGATGGAAATGTCGTTCACATGGACTTCTCCAAGGTAAGGAGCCCAAAGCACAGTTGAGAGGCACATCTGAGGGACAGTAATTAAATAATATTGTAATAAATTTGTTTTGGGACTCCTGAAGGGAGGGTGGAATTATGATGGGAGAGATGGAGAATGAGAATGAAGAGTTTTGCCTTTGGTTTTACCATGAGAACCAACTACTTTTAGAAACAAAGCCCCATAAATGAGAAAGCTGAGAGGTCATTTTATGGTAATTAACGATTAATGCAAAAGCCATTCAGAGTCATTTTAGAATGGAAATGAGCAGTGGGGATTAAGGAAGACACTGGAGTGTGCACAAAACCCAAGCTGCAATGGAGACACACAGAGGCAGTGGTTATCAGAGAGGAATGACAGGGCAAGCCTTCTCTGGATACACCTCTCCCACTAGATCTGACTTCAGCACTGTCATCCCAGGTACAGAAATTCTCCAGTTTCGGCTTTCCTGTGCTCAGACAAGGATTCCCAGTAACTCCACTCACCAGAAGTTTAGCTTGTTCAGGCAGTGAAACTTGTTCCCTCTTTCCATCTGGATACCTCAGCATCAGCTGTGCCTTTGGTCCTACACAAAGGAAGTCACCACAAGTTAACACCAGGGCAGCTGAGCTGAGCTCCTGGGTAGATTTTGGGTGGGACAGCACAGCAGGGTGAGGGACTGGAGACAAACACAAAGATCCAGTCTGTGGGGATAAATTTCTACCACAATGTTCAAAACACACACATCAGGCTCAGGACTCTTCCAGAGCAGCAGCAGCTGACAGCAGCCAGCGTGCCCAGAGCACACTGCACCTGAGTTACACCAGGGTGGACTTTACTCCTGGGCAAGCCACGAGCTCAGGGACCAAGAGGGCTCTGAGGCTGGGGCACTGCTGTGCCGAAGGGGTGCTGCTGGTGAACCACTCACATGCCTGCTGGCAAGCAGGCAGGAAATCAGAAGGGATTTTTAAAAGAAGGGATGAAACCAGGCTTGGCAGCCTATGAACAGTTTCAGGCAAAAAAGCCACAACAAAAGCCACTAAAAGCAAGCACTTACCATTCACATCGAGGCCCCTGAACGTACTCTCAGGCTTGTCAGGTGACTCCTCCAGTGCCCCCGCATCGATGCAGGGCAGGACTCTGTGGTTTGATGTTGTCCCAGGCTCAGTCCTTGCAGAGGGCTCAGGCTGAGGCCTCCGGCTCTCCTCTTTTTTATATCCCAAGTCCTTGTGTGGAGATTTCCTCAGCTTGGCTGGAATCTCCGACTCCTCCTCCTCCTCAGACCCACAAACAGAAATAAACTCTTCGCTTCCAGAAAAAAGCTCCGACTCCGACTCCTCGTCCGAGCGGTTCTCCTGCTTGGCCTGGGAGGAATCAAAGTGTGTCTCCTGCAGCGAGGCTCTGATGGCAGCTTCCAGCTGGCTGTCCTCACTGGCATCGATGAGACTCTCCTGTGGGATGCACACAACACACACACATCACAACTGCCTTCAGATACGTACTGAAAACCAACAGGACAGCAGTCTTCCAGAAGGGAAGCTGCTAAACCTGTCAGGAACACACAGCAGGGGAAGCCAGGCATGCTGTAATTACTTAATGGCTTCTCCTTGGAGTTCTGCGTGGGGTAATCCATTTTCCTTTCACACTGTGGCTGCTAAATCCAAAGGCAGTGCTGAAAGCACAAACAGTGACCCTGGGAGAAGGCATTCCCTGGCAGGCTGTATTTTTGCATGCCATTGCACTAATTCATGGGGTCTGTGTGGGAAATCAGGAGAGCTGGATAAGCACAGGTGTTCCTTCAGGTGTCTCCCAAAGAGCCCCAGACTTACTGAGCGGGAGCATTTCTGGGGAGGGCTGCTGGAATGGCCGTCCAGCTGGCCGTGCTCACTCAGGAAGCCGGTCACTTGGTCCAAGAAAGAAGTCACATCTAACTGGTGCCACTCCACCAGCTTCTGGCCTAGGGAACAAAAGGTGGCATCACAAAAGGTGGCCTCAAACAGAATTTCAGCAGAACCCCGCAGTTCAGTGGTCAAACACACCAACTCACTGCTGCAAGAGTCCCTGTTTGAGGAACTGCAGCTTCCCACAGGCTACCAGCTGATAATTATGGAGCTTCCTCCTTCCACTCCCTTGGAAAGGGACAGACATAGACATAGACATAGACATAGACCCAGTTTATTTCCATTCTTTTTTAATCTATGGGAATGTGAGCACAGAATGGTGAATTTGGCCTCAAAATGAATAATCACCAAACCACTGAGTTTATGAAGAAGCATTTCTCCATTCTTGCATAATTGATTCTAATCCTTGGCAAACAGCATTTGTTCCCAGAAGTAAAGTGCTAAGAAGAGTATTCTAACTTCAGCTGCAACATTAAAGAAATATATGTATTTTTGGGTGGTTTAAATCAGCTACAAAGAGATCTCAGCTCTGATCACAGACACCATCACTTCAGTCCTCAGAAGCAGGAGACCAGACCAGCATTATATAACCAGACAGCTGCATTTTATGATGATAAAAGAAGCTGTTGGATACAAAAGAAAAAGCAACAACTTTAAAAAAGAGCTGGAGGTAGAGGGAGAAGTTTGATTGTTCAGGTAAAAACCAAGCAAAACAAAACAAAAACTTGAATTTTACTTAATTTCAAAATTCAGATTCAATTTTAAAAGTCATTGCTGAGCCTCACAAAGCTCTGTGGGAGGAGCAGAAAGCAGATTCGTGTAGTGCTTACAAATATTGCAGTTATTCATCACATGACTTCAAGAAGCTTTTGAAAGACTTTAAAAAAAAGAATTCAGAGTTTTTCCACCAGATGGAACTATTTTCACTTTCTAAGCAAAATACTTGCTAAGTTTCAAATACACAAAATTGCTGCAAGTTTTGGGTGTTTTATTCCCTTAGTTCCTCTGGGAACATGCTGAGTCAGTCCTCTGGGTCTCAAAGAGATTCTTAAGCCAAATATAACACAAACTGGAGTGGAAAGTATTCCAGCCTACAGCTGTCAGTCCTTCCCATGGGATAACTCCAGGTAACCAGCTGCCACTTGTCTTACCTGTCCTGGGATCCAGGATGGAGACATAAGGGAAGTCTGCTAATTTATAAAACTGTATGTACCGCTGTCCTTCCTCGCTGTCATGGTACACCTACAAAATTGGGCAATTAGTGGCTGCACAGGGAACACAAACAAACTGAACCTTGAAAATGCCCAGAGTTTTTCTCTCTTCTACAGTATGGACTGCAAATGGTACATGCAGCTCTCAGTAACTCTGACAAGCTGGAAGAAAGCCCCCAGCTCTCCATGTATTAGGAGCTCCATGGTAACATCTTGATTGCACAAGTGAAAGGCAATTTATGCCTTCAAATGCATAGCCATGAATTAAATCTGCATCCATCAACTACATCCACTCCATGAAATACACCTTTTCTGCAAGCTCTCCAAGAGAATTCCATCTTTTTCAAAGAAATCCATTTTTTTTTCCTCACTGTCCCATCTACCTAGGCACCAAGTTACCCACACATCCACCCCCAGGTCACTTCTCACCTGCCAAAAAATGAAGTGGTCCCTGATGATGTTCTTCACAGCCTCATTGCTCCACACGTCACGGTTGAGGCACTGGCAGGCGAAATCTTGCACGTTCTGAATGTTTATCATGAGCCATTTGTTCTGCATCTGACCACACTCCTTGGCCTGCAAGCAGAGGGAAAAGCTTGGTTAGGTCAGGCTCAAGGGCCAGACAGCACCGATGGCAGCAATGGTCAGAGATGGCTTCTACCACTGCCAGACCTTCCACCAAACCCCGTGGCAGTGAGGAGGATGGACAGAGCTAGTGAAAAGGCACCCACAAAACAGAAGGCAGGGCTGAAGGATCTGCTTTAAATGAGCCTGGTGGAATTACAGAATCACATCGATGAACAGAGCTGCTGGATTTCAACAAGCCAAGCACAGGGTGGGAAAAGCGACTCAGAGGGGGGGACACACATGGAGATGCTGAATAAAGTATTTTTTCAGGGAAAAGTGTAGTCAGTCCCACTGATCTGACAACAAAAACCTGCTCAGTCTAAAGATAAACCCGTGGATCATCTAGTTAAGTAGGTTGCATAATTGACAGAGGACTTGCATTGATTCAACAGGACCCCTTCTCTGCGTGTTTTCTTTTTCTCTCCAAGTTTTGAGTTACTCTGTGACTGTCCAACTGCCAAATTAGGCATCCTTTTTTGATGCTGCTTATACAGACTGCAAGTGGGGAGGGAGACAGGAAGGTGCAGGAAGAAATCTTACTGGTTTGAGTCACAAAGCTGGCACTGTCTGATTGCTTGGTTGCAAGTTAATGGTAGGAGTTTGATCAAGAATGTAATTCTGATCGCTGAACTGTCATACCTGTTGAAAAAAAGAGGGCTAGATCAACACCAGGAATGCTCTTACCACCTGGAAAGACTGGAACTGGCATAGGAACTCTCTTTGCTTTCAAAAGAAAAATAAATTTCAAAGTTATGCTCACCATCCTGCTGGTAATCTACTGTTAAGGAATTCAAAGGACAAAAAAATTCAGGGGAATCAGCATGTTATGCAAGATTTTGCTGTTTGGGCACTGCTTTGTTCCCCAAACCAAAGTTTTTACTTTTGAAATGAATTTTAGCCAGTGCAGTTTGGAAGAGTCTGTCTGCCCACTGTGTGACAGACAGACATGTGAAACCCACACACTCAGCTTCACCAAGGCAAGAATCTCAGCCTAAAAAGTCAGTCTACGAGGCCAAGTGCCCTGCAGAGGCAGCTTTTGTATTACTCAAAGGGAAAAAAATGAAGGCAGAAGCATGGAATAGTCCTGTTCTCACAAGGGGCCTCACACTAACTACTTACCACTAATTTACACTACCAGAATCCAGTATTTGATCACCAGGTGAGAAAAGTGGGGCAGGTGACACCTAAGTAACTGGCAAGGATTTTAAATAGAGTCATCATGCTTCTATTTAAAGGACTTGTTTTGAGCTAACTGTGCATTTTGAGAATTAATTCTAAGAAATCAGTTTGAGATGAGGCCTAGAGGTACTGCCCAAATTTAAAAGGAACAAAAATCCTTATTTAAGTCAACTGGATTGCCTCTGTGCTCTCATGTAGTCTGTTTGTTAAAAGAACACTCCCAGAAAAATGTAATTAGAAAGCTGGAAAGTGCATCTCACTCTTCCATACCCTCACTCTGTGTATCTTTCAATATTAATGAAAACCTCTGGCCCTACCTCTCCTCTGTGCAGCTAAGGGCCTTGGAAGGATGCAAGCAGGAAATTCCACACAGAAAATGTGCAAACCTGAGTTTTCACCTCAGAACTTTTGAAACTACTTCCAGCTTCCTTCTAAAAACAAGCTTTGGGTTTAACACTTAAAAGGACACAGTTAAACTGCTGCTATCTCACACACACAGAGCTCTGCTCTTACACAGCTCCAGGGGTTCTTCTGAGGGGGTGGAAGGACAGGAGTGTGAGAAGAAGAAACACTGCGGGTTTAGAGATTATACAGGTGGCTCATTTTGGTAAGTGACATGACAAGGGAAGGCTCAAGAGGTGGCTTGTGTATCCCAAAAGCTGATGGATTTAGATCCTGTTTCCAACACCAAGTGCCCCCCATTCCCCTCCTTCCTCGAGGTATAAAGGCCAGTGCCAGGCACTTACAGAGCCCACACACAGGGCAGTACAGAACAGCCACTCTTTGAGAGCAGAGCCAGTGGAGCTCAGATGTAAAAACCAACTCAAACCAATCCAATCTGTCCTAAGTGTGCCTTTACCCTTTCAGTCATGTATTTCATCCTTACAACTTAGGGCAGCAAACCAGCAATCTGGTGAGACAATCTGTGAGACAAATCTTGGTTTACACTCAGTGCTGGATCTCCTTGTGTAACTCTGGCTCTTGCACTACTAAAAATAAGTTTTCCTCTCATTTGACTTCTCTGAACATGGTTTAAAATTGTTGGGGTGCTTCCTGCTGGCTCAGTTTTGTTGAAATGCAATCCTTTCAAGGCAGCAGAGAGAAGAAGGAAGTGGAGCCAGCACCTTGTGACCCTCTGGACATGTGTGTGACTCAGTGTGGAAGATAACAGCTGACAGGGAGTCAGAGCAGGACACTGTCAAACAAGAAATCTCCTGTTTGGGCCACACTTCCCCTTCCTACCTGGGGCAGGGCACAGATCCTTTCAGCACCCAGCCACTCCTGAGCCACAGCTGTACCTGCAGCTGTGCTGACCCAAACCAGGCTGGAAGCACCTGATGCACATGTAATTGCTCCATTTCAATACAGTGACCAGATCAGCATCCAAATTATTGCTGCTTGTTAAGTAGAAACAAAAAAAGACCCCTCAGTCTCAGCTGTAAACCAGGGAGCAGCTAGAACAGGTTATTGTTAAATGGGAAAAAAAAATCATACAGACAGACTTGAAAGTCTGCAACACGACATTCAGTCACTTCACTGAAACCCTACTGAGTGCTGAGCACAGGACTGCACACACCAGAACCATCTCCTCCCTCAACAAGAAGTGCAAACTCAGTCAATTTGGTGTGTAGCCCCCAAATTCAAGTATCTCTCACATCACAAGCATGAAGAGAGAACACCTGTAGTTCCTGAAAGCAGTCTGAGATGAGAACAAAACCACACTGTTCTCTATCAGACATGTCTGGTGTGCAATTTATTTGTGATTTATTCCTAAGAGATTCCATATTAATGGGAGAACTCTAGTTTAGTCAATCACACACTGAACTTTACAAGTACAGTGATCAAAAGTTGTTCTGCATGTGAAGCACAATGCTTTTTCACATAAAGCAAGTAAAAAAGCCCAAAACAATGTCAGTCAACACTTGAAATTTTTTCTGCCATGAAGTTAACCTCACCTATTCCTACAGCTAGTATTACTGAGTTAAAATGAAACAGTGACTTTTTGGGCCTTATTGGTAACAAAGCTTCTTTGTAACTGAAGAAAAATGAGGTTTATTGGGGAAAACTAAAGATGATTACATGTACTTACTGTCAAAAACCAACCTTAAGGTACCCAAGGAGCAGTAACAGCTGATGAGTGACAATGATACATAAGACCAGATGTCACCACTCCTGCCAATGAAGCCCTGAATTCTAAATGATTCTCTGATAAATGTACATGGCTCAACCCTGGCAGAGTGTTCCTGCACAACCCAGCTTTGGAAAGAAAACCCCACTTAGATCAAAGCTTAACTACAAGAGCATCACAATGTCAGCGTTCAGTCTTTGATACTCTGGAATGTGATGAGCAGCTCTGATTTATCATATGGTTTATATACATTTATCTCAGCATACAGAGAAGGGAGAAGCCAACAGCAGCTTGCCAGAGATGAATTTTGAGAGACTGTGGTCACTGAGGCCCGACACTGTCCCAGGCTGAAGCAGTAGAGCAGTTTGCAGTCAGAAAAGGTAAAATGCAAGGGGAAATGGACAACACAGTGAGAAGGTGAAGAGTTATTTTGTAGTGAAGTTGAGCAGCATGAGTGTGAAATGAAGGGTATCCCATGGGACAAGGAACTGTACAAGAACACAGCAAGGTGAGTGCCAACACCTGAAAGTGTACAGGTCTTTAGAGTGCAGGTACTGGACAGAACAGAGCAAGGTGAGTACATACAAACCCCTTCCCCACCCACAGCCCACCCCTTCTTTAAAATTATTTTTCAAGACTGCATAAGAATGCAGAGACTTTAAGACAAACAAATCCATCAATCAGTTATGTCACTCTCTGACACTACTTTTGACTGTGACAGATGCCACAATCAACACTGCTCAAGTCTCCACACGTTTCCAGCAAGACCCAAGGAAAGACAAGCACCCATCTCAAATTCCACAGCAGAGCTCAGAGGGCACTTGCTGACTGTTCCTGGAGCAGCACTGATCGTTGCCATGTGAATTCCTCTTACTGGTGCCTGTAACCACACACTTGCTGGTCTCACCAACAGCTCTGGACCCCAGGCCCAGCAGGCAGCATCAGCTGAAGACCTGACACACTTCTTTTAAAGTAAACCCTGCACCACAGATCACAAGACAGGGACACCTGAGTATCGACTGCTTCAGGCTGCTCCTCTGCTCCCACTGCACTAAATTCCTTCCCAAGGTGGACACTGCTCTTCTCTGCCAGCATCCTTTCATACCTGGAATTTTGTCACAAGATTGTGGAGGGCACCCTCAGAACACAGGAATCAGTGACAAGGCAACTGATCCCCGGTGATTTGGGAAGCATAAAAAGAGAGTTGAGGGTAACGGGATGGGAGCTGGAGACTCCATAAAGGCACACAGTGTTTCACCAAAAGCTCTCCAGCAGTGCACTAGTACTTGTGCATGGCAGTTAAGGCACATGTGAAAACAAGGTAAATATTATTTTTGTTCAGCTTGTGCAGTCAGTTCTCCAACATCTGTATTGCACCATTTCATCATTACTTTGCATTGTCATGCAGTAAAAATAATGATCATCACCATCATCAATCTCATCTCTTCAAAGATGACCAGGAGAAAGTCCAGTAGTAACTGGAGTTTCTGAAGAATATCTGGAAATTAGTGACTCAAAAATTAAAAATGTATGCCAATCTGCATGTTCTGTAACCATTAGTTAAGTCACTGATCCCCATCATAACAATTTAGGAATAGATCCACACCTGCTTACACAGTCAGGGAAGGTGACAGCTGAGATTGTTTAAAGCTGACAGCATCCTGTATCTCTGGGATACTTTCCCTAGCACCACCAGAAGTGAAAGACAACCACTGTGATTTTATACAAGAGCAACACCTCCACTGAGGATGAAGTTGTGACTTGATGGCAAAGCTGCATTCAAATACTTTTACTCACTCAGGTATCAGAAGCCACTCAGCCATGTTAACTCCACCTGAGCTTCTCAGCAGGGCTGTGCTGCAAACCACACTGCCCCTGCAAAGTCCTCGCTCACCTACCCAAAGCAATCTTAGTCCAGCTGTTTCTGTATCCTCTATGGAGACAGCTCAAGGGATGCAATTTCCCATTCTCCTTTGCTCACTGAAGTCTTCCACCACGTGGGATTTGCCACACTGATATTGAAACATAAAACAACGTGGTCTGCATGGTCAGGAGTTGGACTCGATGATCCTTGTGGATTCATTCCAGGTGACACCACCATCAGTGAAGTCCTTCAATGGGTCACCACCATTCCCCCATGCAGTCCATCAAATATTTATCACCACCCAGTCTTTTCCAACCTGCTGATTGTCCAGCCATGGATCCATCCTGACGCCCTCCCCAGCCACCCTGTAAGGATCTGCAGCCAAATGTGAGCCCTCACCGTTTCAAAGCTGCCTTTGTGCATCAGGTCAATGGGAGGTCTGAAGAGGTCAGCCAGCGTGGTCAGCTTCTTGTCCACTGCCCCTCCGTTCCGGAGCTCCTGCTCCTGCCGGACTGCACAGCCCCAAGAGGAAAGGGAGCAGAATTAGACTGAACATACTCACAAGGGGGATTTAGTACTGGCTAAATGCTCAAACACAGAACTTCTGGGGTGAAATTCCCTCGAGCTCCTAGGAGGTTTGGGAAGAACAGAGCTAGAGCAGTGAGTGGGAGGAACATGAGCACAAATCCTAGGATCTCTCTTATGGAGAGTCAAAGGGTTAGACCCCACAGAACAAGATCAGCTGGTGTGTAAGGGCAGAACCCCCTTGCCTCAGCTTTCTCATGTGCTTTCGCTTTTAAACAACATCTTAATAAACCTGAGGGGTCACATACCAGTATTTGAAAACAAACGAGCCAAAAAAAGCTGTGACTTGTCTCCAGTGATGCTTTTAAATGAGAAACTGAGCTAGACTGTAGCAATGTAACTTTTAAAAGGAATATTTCTGTTGCAGTGTTTCCATTAGTTGACTGTGGGGCAATCCCACAGGAAAGAAAGAAACAAACGGATTTCGTTTACATGGAGAAATGACTTTGGATGTCTCTTTTAAAGCATATCCATTCCATCTGAAATAATACAGGACACATTTCCTGCACAGACATGACCAGGGACAATAAAGGTAAGTCACAGCAGATATGTGATGTATTTTATAGAGTATTTCAGGTCAGCTGAAATAGGCAATAACTATCCCATGGCCAAAAATTTTCCAGTGTGGAAGGAGCTGTGAATGGTACAAAGCAAAAAAACCATGCCTGAGCAGACACACAGGGAATAAAGCATCCCTGTGGAGCAGCCCTAGGAGCCAGGAGATAATCTGGAATTTCATGGCCAGGGCTGCTTTTCCAGAGACAGCCAGTCAGTGATATCCACCTGTAAAGTTCTGCCAAAAAGCATGATAAAGTTTCACCATACACCCTCACAGTGTCTCTCTCACATGTTGGGCATCTCTAAATGTCTTAAGAGTGGACTCACAGGGTGGTTTGGTTTGGAAGAAACCCTAAAGATCACCCAGTTCAACCCCCTCCTGCCACGGGCTGGAACACCTTCTGCTAGACCAAACTGGAAGATGGTGAGAAAAAATTTAAGGGTATTGATCCTATACATGGTGCACTTTCATTTACACAGCTGCCAGTGATTTCAATACTTGTTGTGTTCACCATTACTGGAAAACCCTGACCAAAACTGTCAGGGCAAAGAAAGTAACTATGAACACACATTTTCAGTTTGGCAGCCAATCCCTAACTGTGTGGGAACATGGTCCATGCACCCCAGTAACCAGTGACAGGATGAGGAAACGGCCTCAGGTTGCACCAGGGGAGGCTGAGATTGGATTTTAGGGAAAATTTCTTCATGGAAAGAATTGTCCAGCCCTGGCACAGCTGCCCAGGGCAGCAGTGGAGTCGCCATCCCTGCAGGGATTTAACAGATGTGTGGATGTGGCACTTGGGGACGTGGGGCAGTGGTGGCCTCAGCAGTGCTGGGGGAATGGCTGGACTCAGTCTCAGAGGACCTTCCCAACCTTACTGATTCTGTGGTTACATCTCTGGAACACTCCAGCACCAGCAGCACAACAGCCATAACTCAGCTGTGAAACACCTGGAGTTGTGCTGCCACAGAATCCCACTCTGTGACACTTGATGGATGAAATACCAGCCAGTGCTTTGGCATCTGGAGATTCTGTGTATGAACAGCCACGGGCAAACAGCAACCAAAGCCATGAGAGCCTCGTGTGTGGCCAAGAAGCCTCAGGGCTACTCAAGTGGAATTCAAGTGCCAGAACATCCACTGCCTAGCCAAGAAATATTCAGTGGACGAATTTAATTTCTACTTGGGTGTTGGGATTCTTCCCCCTTTTTTGTTCCCTCTAGAGCAGAAAAAGGGTTTTCTTGAGAGTTAGCAAGACAGTGTTTAGCACACCAAAGCAGACAGAATATACTGTGATAATCATAATTCTATGACTCTATACTTCTAATAATGTACCCTGCTATACAATAGGCAATTTAAAAATGTTTCAACAACTGAAAGCTGTCCTAGCCTACAACAGCAATGATTTCTCCATCTTACTTGCATTAAAAGGAATAAAATAGACTATCAGGCTTACTGATCTGTAGACACTTACTGGTTTCTGTCTGAAAATCCCGAAAGCCATCGAATATTGAGCGAGCAGGTCTGCGTCTTTTAGGAGCTTAAAAAAAAATTCAAGAATTATTTCAAAAGTATAGTATCAAAATAAAGACATATTACTGCTTTCCATCACACGTGCAGGAAAACAGGACAGGAACCCGAAGCAGGGATGATGTGGGAGTAGAGGTCATTGGGAAGGGCTGGAGATGGATGGAAATAGGCAGTAGGTGGTTTGTAAATTCCATTTCCTAACATCTCCTCCCTCCAGCAAACCTTAGCCCAGAAACAAATCATGTATCAACAATATAGAGAGGCTTAAAACTCCTTCTGATGGGCTCACCAAGGCCCTTCAGCATGCAGTGGCAGTGCACAGCATCACCTTGTCACAATTCCAGTCAAGATTTTACCCAAGGCCTTCAAAGGGATGAAAAACTTCAAAAGATTAAACCCCATGAGAAAATATTCTTTTTTATAAAAAACCACATTTGTTTTTTCCACCATGCATTTCTATTCTTTTCTAAACTCTTATCCTGATCCTGTCCCTACCTGTTGGCTGGGCTGAACAGCCACAGTCTTCCATTAGACCCAGTGTCACTGTTTGCAAGGAAACCTTCAGAACTGATTATCTGCAGCTGGAGAGAGACAGCAGCCCAGGCAGGTATCAGAAATAGAACCCTCAAGTCCCACTGAAGTCCTAAGGTACAGCACAACCACTGCACTTGGAAGAAAAACACAGCTGCCTGCCAAGATTATTCCAGCTACTTATCTCCTTTACTACCAACTGAAAGACTGAACTTTAAAAGCCCAATTTCTACAAGACATAGTAAATAATAAACAAATTAAAGTAAGATAAATGCATAGTATACCCAGTGGAAATGGGATGATACAGACTACCATGGAAAAAGAAAGCAAGCCTGAACAAGGAACGTGCTGGGGAATAGCAGCTCTCAACTCCAGGGAGTAAGATCTCCTTCACCCCGAGTGCTTAGGCACAAGCACAATCCTCTAAAGCCAACCTCAGAACAACTTAAACTCGGTTGGAATAGCAACTGAAGGACCACTTCAGCAAAAGCAGCATGGCCCTGCCAGGCTCAGCTCCAGCCTGGCAGCACAGGTGAAGAGGCTCTCAGCAGCCCAGGAGGATCCTTTGTACTGAATGATGGGCTCCATGCATCCAGCAGGGCACAGAAACACACGGTCACCTCTTCAACTGGAAGAAGCAGGAGCTTATACAACCACCTGAGTATGACCCTTAGAAACTGCCACCTCCCCTGCTGTAAGGCTAGAGCTGAGACCAATTATCTCTTCAGGTTCAGCTGCTTTGTCAGGCTGCTCTGTGCCAGAAACACAAGTGACATTGGTGGATCAGACAGTGCCAGGAGGGTATCACTGATCCAGGTCACCTCAGTGGCAGTCAGGGACAGTGTGACTGAGATCAGTGTGTAACCAGGTAGGAATAAGAAGACCAAGCATTAAGGTCGGTAGGTCTTAATCCTGATAACCCACAGGAGTCAATAGATCTTTGTCAAAAACTCTGTTGGGCCACAGGAAAAAGTGCAGAGAGCTCCTCTGTTTTCAGAGAGGCATTGACAGGGCACCTTCCTCTGGATGCACATTTACTGCTGCAGAACTGCCCTCCTCTGCTACTTAAACACCTCACTTCCAAATTCCAGGTAGGATGGGAAGTGCAAGGATCAGATAAACACAGCATGTCTTTTGTTTTTGTGTCACTGCATCGCATGGTTGAGACCTTCAAAGTCCAGCATCACTGCTGCTGATGAGGTGGCCTTTCAGCAGCAAGGGGAATCACATGAAGTGACATCAATGAAGCTTACAGAACTGCAAAAGCACTTCAATGAAAGCAGATACTTCGTATGTCATTCCCTTTTTGCCCAAATGCAAATTAAGTGTGTATTTCAAATTGTTGGTCCTTTATGCATCTCACATCAGTATGTAGAAGTGGAAACTAAGTTAGTCCATTTCAGTGATTCATATTCTAAGGAATAAACATTTTCTCATGGGTCTGGGGACTGAAACATATTAGAGCCGAAATTTTCCAGCTCCCAAAACAGACAGGAAAAAAAATTGCTACAAGGACTAGAAAAGCTAACATTTGTGTCTGTGTCAAGTGCAAAAAGGCAAGTGGTGTGCAGCTGTACTGCCTGGCATTGTGTGCTGCCCTCTGAACCACCCCTCAGCTCGTGCATCCTGGCTAAACACTGCCCTGATGCTGAAAAACAGAATCAAGACAAAATCAGCTTTGGGGTCAGCCTGAAGCTTGGCCTCCTTCTCCTTTCTAACACAGGAACTAGGATAGAAAAGAGCATTTCCCGTGGGTGCGAGACCACTGCAGTGATGAGCACTTGCATGGCCTTCCTTGGTGAAATGGGCAAAGCTCTCAATGCATGTGACATGGCAAAGGCCAGCCCAGAAATGGCCTGCTCCACATGAGAAGGACAGGGCAAGACAAGGAGCTGCACAGCACAGCTCAAAGAGCAAATTTAATTCCTGCTTGAGAAATGGAGAAGGTTATGAGCAACCACACAGTTCAGGCCTTCTTTCCAGTCTGTCATCTCCTCGAGATGCAGGCACTTGCCCTCTTCATTTTCACTCATCAGCCAAGGCTCCATCTTCCATCTCAGCACCTCAAACATTTCCACAGCAGTACCCCACAGTTCTGGGCCCCCAGAACGCAGATGTATACTTAATTAAGTTAATTGGCTGTCACCTCACAAAGTCTCATGAAACAAGATTTAGCCAATCAGTACCCCTGGGAATCTCTCTTGTGGCATCTTTCTTGTGTTGTGTGAGGTTTTCAATACCACTGGTGTTATTTCTTCATACTCAGCAAGTTTTGATTTTCTTCAGTCCCTTAGCTCATCTCAAGGTAAAAAAACCAGAAACAAAATAAGAACACAAGCCTACCTCCAAACAAGGGCTCAGGCTCTACTAAGATTTCCTGCTTTTGAGGAATTGGAGCTCGTACTTCATCCCTATCAAAGGAGAAGAAACAAGAAAGAAAACATCAGAGAGACAGCAATATTCCAAGTACTGTACAAACCACATCTCATTATGCTCCAAGGCTCCTGCAGCTTGAACCACTTAAAGATGCTGCTGTACCACTGCACAGAATGAAGAGGTTTGGGATTAACTGGGACCTCGAGGGAGCATCTGTTCCCACTCATGGCACTGCTGCTGGACCTGATACCCTGTGCACTGAGAGCTGGCATGGATGACCTTTGATAGAAGGTTATGCAAACCCCCAAGTGACTTGATCCCAGGCTTTGTCAATCTACTATTTAAACACTTTTTCTTCTTGAATAACTTTGTTAGAACTTGGAAAAGTTTCTAAAAACTTAGCAAAAGCTGTCAAATAATCCAGTTACCATCCTCCTTTCCTTGCTAGCTACATAGAAAAAAATATTATCTCCCTTATTACCAGCTTATGTCTGTCAGAAGACTTTTTTGCTTTCACCTGAAAGTCACACCTCTTTTCCAGAGGAAGGAAAACAAGGTCAAAATGGCCATTTTTCCCTTTTCTGATGCAGTTCTTGGCTTACATGTGAGGGAGCTTACTTAGCTGGGTTCCCTCACACATCAACAGCTCAGTCAGTTATGCTTGCAGAGACCTACAGACAATCTGAAACCACAGCTAGGAGAAGAAAGGAAATCACAAGGAAATCACAAGCATCACTGTGACAACGGTGTGGTCACCTGGCCCACGGATCTGTGTGGAGAAGGGTTCATCCACTGCTACATCCTGTCTATGAACTCCCTTTTCCCTCAGACTTCCAAGGTGTGAAGTGTGCACTTTGCAGCTCTTAACCGTACAGGTTTCAAAAAGTACCTCGGGATGTCAGCAGGATGCACTAACCTTGCTCTTAACTCCACAGCTTTGATTGCTCTGTGCAGCCAGTTACTCTCCATTTGCACATTTACTGTTCTCTCCTCCTAGGTGGAACACTAAGCTGATCAGCACCGGAAGGGTGTCGAGTATAAAAAAGAAAGTATTCCGAGAAAAATCTGAAGTCACTGATGTGCCAGAAGTTGCCTAGAAATAAGAACACTAACCTATATACCTGTTTTAACTTTGTTACCTGTCAAAGGTTCAAGCAGGAAGGCACCTCACATCAGCTATAAAGGTTAGCAATAAAAGAAGTATGAGGGGCAAGGATTTTCCTCTCTAAGTTAGTTGTCTTTTTCCTGGAGTGGAAGATTTTCATAAGGACAAAAGCCTAGCTTATGTTTAATTCACCATATTTAATGAATGTGATTTATACCACTCAAGATATTCCCTTTATCCCAAGCAGTCACATTAATAGGCAACACTGAGACTCTCTGCCACGCTCAAGTGGAAATTCTCTTCCCTTTACAGGCATCTCATGTGTGAGAGACTGATGAAGGTGTTGAAGTTGCTGATCCCTCTGCATACTGGTGTGCAGAGCCTGGCCTTTCCAGTGCCAAACTGGGTTAAACCACCACAATAAAATCCTCTCAAGTCACACTCTTCTCCCAGGTAACAAGAGACAGGATGAGACAAAATGGCCTCAAGTTGTGCCAGGGGAGGTTTATGTTAGATACTGTGGCAAATACCTTCATAGAAAGGGTTGTAAAGCACTGGTACAGGCTGCCCAGGGCAGTGTTGGAGTCACCATCCCTGGAGGTGTTCAAAAAACATGTGGATGTGGCATTTTGGGACATGGGTTAGTGGTGAACGTGGTGGTGGTGTTGGGTTGATGGCTGGACTTAATGATCTTAGAGGTCTTTTCCAATCTGAAATTCTATGAATCTATGAAATGGGAGTAAGGTGGCTTCATTTATAAGAACCAACCAAACAGAACTCTCTAACTGCCAAATTAGTGTAAAGCAAGATTGTTGAAGCAATTTAAAAATAAGACTCTCTTTTTACTGGATCCCTACTTTAATGACTCAGGTGTTGTTTGTAAAAACCAGCAGGTGAAATCTACAGAAAACTTCTGAAGTACCACGCGAGAGAGACTCACTTGTGGTCTACGAACCAGAACACCCGGAACAACGCTGGAGCAATCAACTGAACAAGATCAAAGCAGTGTGTACTGCTGGGAGTGCAAAGTGACAACTGCCTGATTTGCTGTGCTTTCCACTGTGACATTTGTAGGACAGGCTGGTTTGCACAGCCGTGTTCCCGGGTACGTACTCGGGGTGCGGGCGGACGGCAGACACCGCCGCCGAGCTGGTGCTGGGCTCCTCTGCTATCCCTCCTCCGTCCAGGAACATGGTGACAGCCATCTCCAGGTTGTTGTTGCATGCTTCAAGCATATGCTTCCCCACGCTTTCACTGGCACCTGGAATGGCAAAGGGAAATCACAGCGTTTTGACTGGAAGCGCCCACAACAGCTTTCCCTCTCAAAGCATTAATAATTAGGAGGAACAGTTCATCAGCTGCCATTTATCCCCGAAGCACAACTGCGAACGGAGACAAACACACAGAGCTCAGGGGGAAGGGACTGCCAAGCTTCTTCCTGCCAGCAACTGAAAACCTAGTGGAAACCATCTGAGGGGTTTTAGCATGATCTGGATTTTCTTCTAGAGGTCTGACATTTTCCTGGTGCATGGATCTGTTGAAATGAGTCCAGAGAACACCACGAAGGTGCTGTGAGGGCTGGAGCCCCTCTGCTCTAGAGCCAGGCTGGCAGAGCTGGGGGTGTTCACCTGGAGAAGAGAAAGCTCCAGGGAGACCTCAGAGCCCCTTCCAGGGCCTAAAGGGGCTCCAGGAGAGCTGGAGAGGGACTGGGGACAAGGGCTGGAGGGACAGGACAAAGGGGAATGGCTGCACAGTGCCAGAGGGCAGCGTTAGATGGGATATTGGGGAGAAATTCTTCCCTGTGAGGGTGGGGAGGCCCTTTCACAGGGTGCCCAGAGAAGCTGTGGCTGCCCCATCCCTGGAACTGTCCAAGGATAGACTTGAAGCAACCTGGGATAGTGGAAGGTGTCCCTGCCCATGACAGCAGGTAGAACAAGATGAGCTTTAAGGTCTCTTCCAAGCCAAACCATTCCACGATTCCATGCATTTTCCAAACACAAGCAGGCACACACAAAGAAAAAGGAAAACCTGACTTGACACTTTAACAGGAAGAATATGAAATCAGCTGCTAAAGTTTTTTATCCACTTGTAACAGACATTTAGAGATGGAAGAAAAGACACCCTGATTTACTGATTCTGCTGAAAAGCAAAAACAAGCCAGCAGAAGCTCAGTTTATGTAAGAAGGAAAAAAAAAAGCAGCCAAGAGGGAGAAAGTAGTACTTGTCTACAGAGTTCTTTGTATAATGACTAACATTTATTCAAATCACATAACCATGGAACGGTTTGGGTTGGAAGGGAGCTTAAAGCTTACCCAGTTCCACCCCCTGCCAGGGGCAGGGGCACCTTCCACTACCCCAGGTTGCTTCAGGCCCTGTCCAGACTGGCTTTGAACACCTAAAGTACAACTAATCCCAGTTTTGATGTTGCTGCTCAGGATGAAGCAACAGCTCCTAACATCACCTGTAAATCCTTCCTCAGAGGATGAGCCTCTACCTCCCAACTTCTCCTCAAAAACCATCCCATCAGCAGAAGCTCCCTCAGGAGAAGAAGCTCTCTTGCAACCCAATTCTTTACAGCACCTTCTCCATAGGTGGTGGACTGCCAAAGACCTTATTTTCCTTTGGAAAGGCTGGTAGAGAGGAAGAGTGGTAAAAAGCAGCTGAACCAGTCTGGGAGCAGCTTTGGGATCTGTAGTAATTCTTCCTAAGTTCACAGCAAGTCACCAAAACGACAAAAACACTTTACCCAAAACCAGGCTCACAGATAACATCAGTGTGGGCAAAACATATTCAGAGGTTTCTCAGATTTTCTGGGAAAGACTCAAGAAGCTCTGGTTTGAACAGAGAACACGCTTTGAAACTGTGGAGATCACTCAGTTCTAAATAACCTGCACATCAAACCACAGAGAAAGCCAAACTGACTGAGGGAACTGGTTTCCCAAAACACCCAACCTGCCACAACAAGCACTCTGGGATGACAGTCAGCGGTATTTGAAGACCTTAACTGAGCTGAAGAAAGTGCAAAATAAAAACAAGTGACATCCCAAAAAACAACAAGAAGTTCAGGTTCTTCACTCCAACTATTTTTTGGCATTTTCAGCTCTTTTCAATGTTAACTGTAGCAATGAAACCACACCTGTGAGCCTGGAACACATACACACCACTCCACACCTCACTGTAGAGTCATGCAAAGCCATTCATTTGTAAGAACTGGAAGAAAAATGATAATTCAACCCTCTGCTATTATTTAAAGAGACACTGACACAGAAAGTGCCTTCACTGATTCATCATCATTCCTGAGGAAAGTGCCAGCATATCAAAGCCTTCAGTGCTTGTGCTGGAAAACAGAAAATTCTAAATATTTGTTAAGTTTCAAAGCAAATTTCACAGATATCCCATCATTTCTTTGGGGAAGACACACAGGGGTTACATTCTCGTAGCAGTACTTTCCTGGATGAGAGCACCAAAGAAACACAAATTCTGCCACCAGGACCAAAGAAAAGCATCAAGGACTATTTCTCCTCATCCCTCATGCTGGAGAGTATTCCCTCAGCCTTTCCCCCACTTACAACTCCGAGTTGAAAAAGCTACTAACACAAAGCACTGAGGTGTGAGCACCTGTCACACCACGCCAGCATCAGCCAGACAAGCTCCCTGACAACACACTTCTAGATACAACCTTCAATTCTGCTACAGGGAAAAACAAAACTTCAAAACTCCACTTCATGGTGGATGGGTGAAGCCCAGTAGGCTTTTTTTTTTCATTTCTGAAAGCACAGAGGGGTTCTCTTATGCTGAGCATAAAACGTGTCTAAACGTAAAAGGTGTCAGGAAGAGGAAACCAGCATAGCTCTGCCAGTTCTGGTTCAGGTTTTAGTGTCCTTCTCCTATACAGGCACATATTATTGAAAATATATTTGCTGTAGGTTCTTTTGGTTCAAAGGGTTTACTCTATAAAGATTCTTTAGGAATAGCTGAGAGATCAGTAATTTCCCTGCTTAGATCCTGTTGTGGATGTGTGGAGTGTGTCCAAGCACAGGGACACAACCTGAAACAGAGCCGGTCTGGACAACCGAATTAAAGCAGTTTCACTTCTCTTTGGTTGTACAGTTAATACATCTTATTAAACACTCCTGCAGTATCTGGCATGCAAAGCCATCAGCCGGGGTAGCTACGGTGAAGCAGATTAAACACAAAGTGGGTCAAGCGCTCCAAGCACCCAACCTGAAGCAGGAGCTGTCACCTGACGCGAACTTCCATGGAACAGCGACCTGCTCTCTCCGTTTGCGAACTCAATTCCCCGCAAGTCGCCCGCGCTAGAGGATATTCCTGTTTTTCCAAAGGCGGACTCGGGGCTCAGCTCCCGGGTCCCTCCCGGCCGTCAGCGTTACCCGCAGGAGCGGGAAGCGGCTGCCGGGGCGGAGCGCAGGCGGGAGGGAGGAGAAGGGGCAGGGAGGGAGCAGGACACGCACCCGCGCCACCGGGACAACCGAGAGGAACCGCCGCTCAAAGGGAGCCGAGCTCTCCGCTTGCAGGGAGCGGGGCCGGGAGCGGGGCAGCCCCGCCGCGTCGGGCNCGCGCCTCTTCCCCCGCCCGCCGCCGCGAGGGGCGGGGTCTCGGTTGCCGTGGTAACGAGCCCCGCCCCTCCGGCCGCGCGGGAGGCGGGAGTTGCCGTGGCAACGCCCTCCTTCCCCCTCCCCCTTCCCCGCCGCCTCAGCGGCTTTCCCTGGGAATCGCCCCGGCATTCCCGGCCCGCCGCTTCCAACCGGCACGGGCCTCGGCCGCCCGACCGCCACTCTCAGGACACGCGCCCGGGGTTCCCACGCGGATTTACTCCGTCACTGAGGCCCGCGGCGCAGGGCAGGCCGAGTGCGGAACAGGTCCAGGTGCTGTGAGCGGAGAGACACCCAGGAATAACTCTGACCACCAGCGCAGGCGGGGGGACCTGCTGGAGAGCAGCGCTGCGCTGAAGGACCTGGGGGTCCTGATAGGCAACCAGCTGTCCCTGAGCCGGCAGAGTGTCCTGGGGGCCAGAAGGGCCAGTGCGATCCTGGAGGGCACTGGGAAGAGCACTGCCAGCAGGTCAGGGCGTGATCCTGTCCCTCTGTTCAGCCCTGTAAGGCACAGCTGCGGTGCTGTGTCCAGCTCTGGGCTCCTCAGGAGAGGAGACTCCTGGAGCTCCTGGAGCGGGGCCCGCAGAGGCTGCGGAGCTGAAGAAGGGCCTGGAGCATCTCGGTGCCCAGGAAAGGCTGAGGGAGCTGGGGCTGCTCAGCCTCAGAGGAGCCCCAGCTGAGAGGGGCCCTCAGCTCTGGCTGGCCCTGGCTGCAGGGAGGGCTCAGGGCAGGGCCCAGGCTCTGCTCCGGGGCCCAGCAGTGGCACCAGAGCCACGGGCAGGGCCTGAGCCCCGGAAGTTCCACCTGGACATGAGGAAGAACTTTCCTGGGCAGTGCCCAGCCCTGAACAGATGCCAGAGAGGCTGTGGAGTCTCCCTCACTGGAGGTACTCCAGATCTGTCTGGACACAATCTGTGCCCTGTGCTCTGGGATGGCCCTGCTGGAGCACGGAGCTGGCACCAGGTGACCACTGTGGTCCCTTCCAGCCTGACCCATCCTGGGATTCTGTGGGGCAGGACCTGAGGTGGTCAAGGAACAGCCCTGCACCGGTCCAGGGAGCCCTGACAGGGCACCCCTGCCATCACTGTCACAAAGCCTGAAGAGGAAACCCCTGGATTTGTCCCCACCCACCGTGCCAGCTGTTTCTGATCCCCAGGCCGCCTGGAGAAATGGCAGGAAAGGAATGTTTTACTCCTTGCAGGTTTCCCGGCACAGCAGGAATGTGGCTGCCTTGCTGCTGAACACCTTGCCAGTAACACTTGTCAGCTCTGTGAGTACCACAGAAAGCTGAGGTTCCCCGAGAATTCTAAAAATTTAGTACCTCACTGCTATGGAAACAGGTGCATCTGTTCCCTTATTCCCTCCCTGCCTCCCATCTCCACACACCAGCTCTGGTGCTCAGGGAAGCAACCAAGCCCGTGAAGTATTTGGGGTTTTGGCACTTGTTTTGTTTTTCCTGGCAGCTGGATGAGCTGAACTTGTTCACAAACAGGACCAATGAATCACCAGGGCTGCAGGCAGGTGAGCAGCACTGAACCGTTACACTGACACCCCAAATACAGACTCCTGCTTCACAAACAGCAGTCAAACAAAGCTGACTTCACCTGCTTCAAAGCTCCCGGACCACAGGGTCAGAAACAAGCCGTCGGTACAACAAAAATCCCCTCAGCAAGGACCAAATTCCACCCTCTGACAATGAAGATCTAAAAGAATAAGCCAAATGATGCCTGGTGAGGATTACTGTGCCATGGATGTGGTGAGGAATGGGATCACTTGGGGGCCTGAGGGCTTGCAGCACCCCACCTCGGATAGGGCTGCTGCAGTAGGTGACATGTTTTGTACATTTTGCAGTTAAGTTTGGGTTTTATCTAACAATCAATTTTTAGTCCTGCTTTTTTTGCATTCTGCTTAAAAAGAATAACAATTCTTATGTAAGAGGCCCTTCTGACACTGAGGACAACATTCAGCAAGCTGGAAAAACACAGATATCCCCCAAATCCTTTAACACACCCTCCGGTGTAGATACACACGCCCCAGAAAACCACTTATGAGCTATCTCAACCTTTGAAATGGCAGATTTTGTAATTTTTGTTGTGATTTTCAGTAGAATCTCAGCAGCAGGATTTGCCTTTGCTGGTAAGGGAGTCTGTGCAAGCACCCCCCTACTGAACTTCTAAAGGGGATTAGTTCAGTGCATGTCTCAAGTCTTATATAAAAGAGGGACACAGTCACACACTGAAAGGGAGAAGAATCCATGGAACAGCTTGTGGAGGAAAAGGGACTGAGGCTGGTGTGAAATGCAGCAATCCATGTACTGGGATGTGATTTCATGCCACTTGCACGAGGTGCAGTGCTGCCAGAAAGGGAAACTGTCCCTTCTCCTTCGCCCTCTTCCCACTTAATGCTTCCCCTACCCCTTTAACATCTGGAATTAATTCATGGGGAGTCCCCAGGTACCAAAGCTGTCTCTAAGGCATAAACTTAGAGTTGTGGCAGCAAATAAACACTCTCCTCATCTGCTTTGAAAAATTAGTTTGTTTTTTACAGGCTTACCCTGACTGGAGAGGCTGAGGGTCACCAGCATGGAAAGAGTCAGTAGCTCTGCCTTAAAAAAAAACTTTAATTAAGTTTTTTTTTTTTTACACCATGGGTAAGACAGAAAATAATCCCAACTGTGGTAAGGATTAAAGAAAAACAGATCCATATTGAAGGAAGGCTTCCAGAACCATGGCTGAGGCAGCAGGAGAAAAATTGAAGGATTTGCCACTGGTCACCTGTTGTAACTGTCTCAAAAAACATCTCTGAACAGAACATTTATTTATGAGAAGCCAAACAATGATAGAGATGTGCAAACTTCAGGAAAAAAACCAACCCAACAATTAACATTTTTGGCTCAGTGTGCTGGTCATGCTTTCCATAACATTTGGTTTTTTAAAACTTAAACCATCAGAAGATGTTGATGAAGAAACAAGTCTGTTAGGAATTTCCCAGAACAGAATTAAAGTCATCAATGGGGTTCAAAAAAAGGACAAAACTCGAACATTTGCTGACTTTGGAGACTAGCACACACCCTTCAGCACTGCAGCTGGCACTTGGCTCCATTTCAAACACAGACAGTGCAAAAGTAGCTCTGAAGAAGCAAAGAAAAACCAAAATATGGCTTCATAAAACAGCAGATAAAACAATTAGCAGGAAAACTTCCTCTGCGTAGTAGGATCTGGTGCCTCTTGACCAGCTTCAACTTCCTACAAGCCTCAGCACCTCCACGTCTAAATTATAAATTTTTTTGAGTTATTTTAGTTTTAAACCCAACAGGAACAGTATTTGGTAGTGCCTCTAAAAAGGGAGTGGAACAGTTACAGCCAGGCAGGGCAGTTATGTGAATCTCTAATTACAGTTATGTCATTGCTGACAACTCCAGTTTTCAGTTGCATTTTCCTTTTGTTTTAACTTTTTCCATCATAACTGACTTCTGGACTATTGCTGTAATCATACTCAAACCAGTTTGAGTATGAAAATGAAACAGCATTAAATACAGTAACACTGTTGTACAAAAGTAAAGTTGCAGAACATTTAACAGTAAGAAAACAAAAGTCTCTTGTTCTTAACAACAGGGAAAATGGGATCTGCAGGAGGGATGTCTCTGAATAGAGGTGAATGGGAGCCCACAGCCTTGGCATCCATGAAAGATCCTTGGCTTTGGCAGTGGAGAATGACCTGTTTCTTTCCTCTGTGTCCGAAGGAGGGGTTAGCATACGAGAGGCAAAGAGTGGCTGGCTGGTTACACTCGGGTTAATGGGTGTGTGAACAACGCAACTCCAGGAACTGCCTAAGTTCCAGCAACATGCTTCAATTTACAGAACAGTGGTTGTGCTGAGGGAAGCTTCAACCTTGCAGCTGACAGCCAGCTGGGAATACAGACTCATTTTTCACTTGTTTCCTCCACGGAATGTGCATCTTTTCCATTAACGGCTTCGGATTCTCATTTTACAATCAGACCATCAGTTATCCTTGTTTTTCAACACTACCAGTATTCACACTTCAAACCATGTAAATGTAAGCTAGAAAATAAGAAATGCTCTGAGTCCTGCGAGAAGTGCTGCCAAGTGCTAGAAAATAATATTCAAGAAAAGAGCAATTAAAAAATATTACGTTCTGGGGGTGTATGTTACTAAAACTTCTCAGAACTCACAGCACCGCTGCCCAAAGTGGTTCCACTCCAAAGCAACAACTCAGAACTGCTTAGGGAAGCTTTGCCTAACACAGGAGAACATCACCACAGTTACCATTCCCACTCCACCACGTGTCCATGGCTCTGCTGATCTACTCTGCAACAGGGCTTTTAAACATCTGCAGGATTGTCTTTTGCTTGTTCTTAGGCAGTGAACAAATATCATTTGTGTCACTGGTATTAACCACACAATTCAAAACCTTTCCTTCCTTGATGCTGGGGGATTTCACCCGGACCCTGGCGGGGGACTGCCAGTTTTCATTGCAGGAACCTTTCCGACTCTTGTGGTGATTGGTTTCAGCCTGTGTTTTTGAGCCCTTTGAGTCTTTTGCCACCTTGGAACTTCCTTTTCTGGCAGAAGAGTCTTTCACAGACAGAGGTGGCTTGGTGCGAAGAAGATACTCGTCTGGAGAGCCCTTCTGTCTATTAAGTGTCCTTTCCTCCTTGTTGAGCTCCTTCTGTAGCTGCAGAGCCAGAAGCCTGTCCTGCTCCTCCTGCCTACGCCTTTCATAGAACTGCTGCTCAAAGGCTCTTTGTGTTTGCAAGTTAAAATCATTCATCTGCTCTCCTTGGTCTTCTACACTTTCTGAAAAGGTTCTTCTCCTCTTATCAAGCATGCCCAAGTCAATCATGGCATCAGCTGGGGCCTCCAGTAACTTCCTTTTGGGAGTCTCCTTAGAGTTCTGTGGCCTCTCTGGTGTCTCTACATCTGAGCGCCCAGCCTCTTTCCCCAGATCATGCAATGCAGTCTGGCTGTCAGACATCACACAGTTCATCTCTAACTCAACAGAGGTACAAGTTTCATCAGACTTTTCAAGGTTTATCCTTTGGACATGTGTTAAATTGCCACTGTCTGGCTCAATTCCATCATCTTCTTCTTTGGATCTAGAAAGAACTGTTCCAGACCCTTCCCCTTCTGTGGTTCCATGAGGTGCATCTGGAACTCCATCTTCTAAACAATTTGGTCCTGGTGTTTTTTCCTGCTTGACAGTGGCAGTTTCACCTGAAGCTGAGGCACTGAAATAGTTCATGCATGATTCCAAAAATGAATCCTTAGCACCAGCATCTTTATTTACACTGGTCAGCTGTGGAGACAGGGTTGGCATCTCCTCTTGCTCATCCTGCAGCACAGAACTGCTGCCTTCATTGCTGTTGGTCTCCTGAAGAAAAGAGAGACACCGCTAATAAAGTAAATTTATCAAAAGCCCATGGGTGTGAATAAATGCCAAATTCACTTCTCATGGCTGCACTGCCCTGAGTGCTCTGGGATAGCAACTCAGATACTTCTCTTTTTAAAAAATACCTAACTGTTTAATAATAATGAAAATATTTAAAATAACTGCAGCAGCCCAGCTAAAGGACTGAAACCACAACTGCAGCATTTTCCTCTTATCACTGACTCAGACCAACTCTGCAGGCCTGCTCATCTTTAGAGGCCTTAAAGGAATGATCAGACAGACAGCCATGGAACAATGTAAATCAGGGTGTACCCTCTTCCAATAGGCTCCAGAACTGGGAAGCTTAATAAGGGCAATATAACCTGCCCAGTGCTGATGTGCAAGGGGAATAGAGGACTGGAATCCTACAGGCAAGGGGAAAATACCCCAATAATGACTAACTGTGGGATTTATAACAAAATTATTCCAGTTACCGCAGAGACAGAGTTGCTCCTGCCTCCTCCTGTGGTACTAGAGAACGATGCTGATCCCAACATACCATAATTCTTTGGAGACAGATACCTTAAAAGGAAAAAAAAGGATACCCATTTAAAACATTTTGTCCTTGAACTGATCTTCAGGTTCATTCTGACAAACAAAAAACAACAAGAAGGGAAAGTGTTTCCCTTCTCCTCTCCTGAGGAAAAGTTTTAACCTTCGACACTTCACATTTGTCCCCAGTTATCTAGGGAAGTTGGCCTACAGCATTCCAAAGAAGCAAATGGAGCAGAGGGACACTGGAACAGGCCAATAATTAAAGAAGAAACACTTGGCTGAATGCCTTACTTCTGAATGTCTCCAGAGCTGCTTGGTTTGTTCTTTGCCTTGCCCGAGTTCAGTGGGGATGTCTGAAGGGAGAGGCTGTGTGCTGGTGACGGGCTGCCGAGCACGTGTCCCTCGGAATCCTCATTCTTCCACGACAAGTAAAAACAGCATTAGGTGAAACAAAACACAACACAAACTGCAGAAAGCTCAGGGAACTACTTTGGTTTTGCTGCAGAATTAGTTACTTTTGTCCAAAGAATACCAGAACTGTGAGTAACGGATGGTTACGGAAAAAGCAATGTTCCCTGTTCCGTACACCTTCCTGGATCTAGCACTGAGGGACAGGAGCCTTTGCTCAAGTAAGTACACAGGTTTCATCATTGGGTAGCAAAAATTCAACTAACCAAAACGAATTAATAAACCAAAAAAAAAAAACCACCAAAAGGTAAGGTACATTTTCACTGTACATTCCTTTCTTCCAGTACAGGTTACAGATAGTCATTTCTTCCAAAGAAGCATTTTTAAAATTATGAGGAAAAGGAAGCATACAGCAGAAAAGCAATGTTTTAAAATGTTTCACAATGAAAACACGCAGCACACATGCTGGATGATTTCAAGTGTGTATTACACAGGCTTCACCCTCCCACTGGTTTTTCAGAAATTAATGGTCAATCAAGGCTTTAAAGTACTGGGGGGTGACAACAGCTTCCAACTACAACTAAAATAAATTTACATTATTCCAAATTTTAACATTTGCTCTCAGAAGTCCAAGTTGCTTGCACTATATTGCCATTTGCTGCTGTCCCCCCAGATCCTAACTCACCAGACTGTTACTGAGCTGCCAGGCCAGCTCTTCATCTTGCTTCAGCTGCTTCTCCATCTCCTTCCTTCTCTCTTCTGCCAACCTGTGCTCCTCCTCCTCCTCTGCCAGCAGCCGCTGGATGTATTCCTCACTCGCCTTGTTCTCCTCCTGTTCGTGTGCTCGCCTTTCTGCCTCCACCTAAACCAGATGGTTTAAAAAATCCCCCTGGTTACTAGTGCAGGACCACACTTTACACCAGAACCTCTCAGCTGGCACTCCTTAAACGTGAACCATTCGCTGTTCACAAAAATACAGCAGTATTTCATTGCATGAGTCTCAAAGATGTAAGAATCACACGGATATTGTGTGTAGAGCCTTGGTGTGACCACAGTGACAAACTTTTTGGTTTCTGTAAGATTATACCATTAAAGCTTGCTCACCTGCAAGGTTAAACTCCATTAGTGTTACTAACAAAAACTAAGATCTCCAAATACATGGATCTACAGAGAAACTGGGATTAGAATTCTTTCTAAGGTTGAATGCCAGCTATCCCCCAGCATTTGCTCAACCTGTTTTTATCATTATATATCCCAAAGAAGCACATCTCCCTTCTAGAAGTCCTGCTCTCTTGAAACACACAAAACCCAAAGCAGCAGGCCAAGAATTTTAAATCTGCCTTCCTTACAGCAGACGTGTGCTGAGAGATCAGTTACCAGCAACTCCACGAGGACAGCAAAGTATTTCAAGAACAAAGCTGTCTTCGGAAATTGCCCCCCAGTCCTCTGCTTCATGTGCTCCTGTAACCACCAGCAAGGGGCTCTCAGGGAAAGCTGCATTCTCATATGTTTTCCAACCCTAAATCTTAATACTACTGTGTCTGAATTGGAAGAAGGATCCTTAAACAGGCAAAATTGAGAATTCTTTAAAATCTTTTCTGATTTTCAAATGAGCACAGGTAACAGAGTGAACAAAGAAAGAAAACGCTGTATGTTCATTACTGAAGGTTATCTAATTGCCATCTCTTACTTGGAGGGAAATCAAGGCAGCAAATATAAAACCAAAGCCCAAACAGTTCCAAATTTCTACATTTGCTACTTTCCTGTACACTGACCAAGAGGTGAGGTAGGCAGTATAGATCAAAAAAACTTGAGAAATGTCACCTCATGTCAAATACAAAGGAATCTGTCCCATCCATTTAATTCATGATTCAGGAGTGACCAGTATGATCTTGCAGCTGCAGTGCCCTTTTAGGTATCTTTATTATTCAATAACATTACAGTTTGTGGGAACAATTCAAATAACTGGATACAAAGAATTTATGCTTTTAAAATGTATTTTTAGACTTACCTTACTAATCTCTGCTTCATATTCCTGCCTCAGCTCCCCAGGCTTGCTCAGCTGGTGCTGTGGCTTGGGAACACAGACTAAGCAAGAGGAAGGAGAGGAAAAAAACAAAGTCAACAAACACAAAGTCATGACAGTCATCCACAAAGGATTTTAACAACAACAACAAAGGATTTTAACTCCATACCCAGTCATGGGAATGATTTGACTTGAATCAAGTGCTGTGATTAAAAAAAGGAAGGAATAAAGCAAAAAATACCAAGGAATAAAGTTTACACAGCAGAAAAGCACGGTGTTACAGTGGCAGGAACAGGCGGTGTTTTCCAAGCACTGTATATAAAGCAAATACAGTGGAATAAGCTGCCCAGAGAAGCTGTGGCTGCCCCATCCCTGGAAGTGTCCAAAGCCAGTTTGGATGGAGCTTGGAGCATCCTGGTCCACTGGAAGGTGTCCCTGCCCACGGCAGGAAGGTGGAATGGGATGATCTTTAAGGTCCCTCCCAACCCAAACCATTCCCTCATTCATTCTCTGTTGGTACACTGACCATAACTTGTGTCTTTCACTCTTTTTCATTAAGAAGACCTCAGAACACTGCAAGTGGAATAAGCTGCCCTACAGCCAGCCTACCAAATACCTCCTCCAAGGGAGCTTGCAACACAATAAACCCCAAAATCCTTCTTCAAAAAGTTAATCAGAATTCACTTCCTTATCTCTGACACCACAATTTTCAGCTCAGAGATTCTTGCATTGACTGAACCCTTGGAATTTCAACCAAACTAATTAACACCTAAAAATCTTTTAACCACTTCATTTACTTGACAGCGATAAAGAAACACACCCACAGACTCAAACACACTGCTTGCACATGCTGCAGCTGCAAATGAGCAATGAACAAGGCCAGGCAGCCACACACCAATACCTTGCACCAAAGGCAGGAACAAATACCCACTGAAACGACCAGACAATGTAATTTTTATCCTCTGTACTACAAATAAAAAAGGCATTGCCCACCTCTTCCCTGCCCCCTTTGCAGGAGAGCTCTGTCTCTGCCTTGCCCAGCAGTAACATAGCTGCCTACCCTGAAGCTCACCCACAGTAACTACCATGGCAAAGCAGAGACATCCCAGTGACATTTCACTTACTCTCCTCATCCAAATCCTGTCCGTTAATCCTCCGCTCGCACTCCTCTGGGTAATTCTTCTGAATCTTCTCCCAGAGGTCCCAGTTGATAAGGGTATTTCTGCGGGTATTGTACCGTGCCCAGGAAGAGACTCGACGCCTACAAAAGGGGCAACAAAGACTGGCCTTTTCCACTGTCATCTGGAAGCAGGAATTACAGAGGGTATGGCTGCATGGCAGCGTGACAGGCTCCACAAAGATCTCCATGCAAATCTGGCAGAGGCAGTCGGACAAGGAAAGCGGGGCCTTGGATTTCTTCGACATACTGACTTGAGGTAGAGGAATAGCACTAGGACAACATCAGGGCCTGAAAGCAAAAAGAAACATTTATGTTCCTTATGAGAAGTAAAATAAAGGAAAACACAAAACGTTTTACAGCTACTTTAAGAAAACGTTCGTAGATTTAGAAGCCTGCTTAAGTGGTTGCTTTTGCTCAGGACCTGAGAGATTCCTGAGGAAGAAGCAGATCTTTACAGAAGTCACNGAGCACAGGTAACAGAGTGAACAAAGAAAGAAAACGCTGTATGTTCATTACTGAAGGTTATCTAATTGCCATCTCTTACTTGGAGGGAAATCAAGGCAGCAAATATAAAACCAAAGCCCAAACAGTTCCAAATTTCTACATTTGCTACTTTCCTGTACACTGACCAAGAGGTGAGGTAGGCAGTATAGATCAAAAAAACTTGAGAAATGTCACCTCATGTCAAATACAAAGGAATCTGTCCCATCCATTTAATTCATGATTCAGGAGTGACCAGTATGATCTTGCAGCTGCAGTGCCCTTTTAGGTATCTTTATTATTCAATAACATTACAGTTTGTGGGAACAATTCAAATAACTGGATACAAAGAATTTATGCTTTTAAAATGTATTTTTAGACTTACCTTACTAATCTCTGCTTCATATTCCTGCCTCAGCTCCCCAGGCTTGCTCAGCTGGTGCTGTGGCTTGGGAACACAGACTAAGCAAGAGGAAGGAGAGGAAAAAAACAAAGTCAACAAACACAAAGTCATGACAGTCATCCACAAAGGATTTTAACAACAACAACAAAGGATTTTAACTCCATACCCAGTCATGGGAATGATTTGACTTGAATCAAGTGCTGTGATTAAAAAAAGGAAGGAATAAAGCAAAAAATACCAAGGAATAAAGTTTACACAGCAGAAAAGCACGGTGTTACAGTGGCAGGAACAGGCGGTGTTTTCCAAGCACTGTATATAAAGCAAATACAGTGGAATAAGCTGCCCAGAGAAGCTGTGGCTGCCCCATCCCTGGAAGTGTCCAAAGCCAGTTTGGATGGAGCTTGGAGCATCCTGGTCCACTGGAAGGTGTCCCTGCCCACGGCAGGAAGGTGGAATGGGATGATCTTTAAGGTCCCTCCCAACCCAAACCATTCCCTCATTCATTCTCTGTTGGTACACTGACCATAACTTGTGTCTTTCACTCTTTTTCATTAAGAAGACCTCAGAACACTGCAAGTGGAATAAGCTGCCCTACAGCCAGCCTACCAAATACCTCCTCCAAGGGAGCTTGCAACACAATAAACCCCAAAATCCTTCTTCAAAAAGTTAATCAGAATTCACTTCCTTATCTCTGNCTGTTGGTACACTGACCATAACTTGTGTCTTTCACTCTTTTTCATTAAGAAGACCTCAGAACACTGCAAGTGGAATAAGCTGCCCTACAGCCAGCCTACCAAATACCTCCTCCAAGGGAGCTTGCAACACAATAAACCCCAAAATCCTTCTTCAAAAAGTTAATCAGAATTCACTTCCTTATCTCTGACACCACAATTTTCAGCTCAGAGATTCTTGCATTGACTGAACCCTTGGAATTTCAACCAAACTAATTAACACCTAAAAATCTTTTAACCACTTCATTTACTTGACAGCGATAAAGAAACACACCCACAGACTCAAACACACTGCTTGCACATGCTGCAGCTGCAAATGAGCAATGAACAAGGCCAGGCAGCCACACACCAATACCTTGCACCAAAGGCAGGAACAAATACCCACTGAAACGACCAGACAATGTAATTTTTATCCTCTGTACTACAAATAAAAAAGGCATTGCCCACCTCTTCCCTGCCCCCTTTGCAGGAGAGCTCTGTCTCTGCCTTGCCCAGCAGTAACATAGCTGCCTACCCTGAAGCTCACCCACAGTAACTACCATGGCAAAGCAGAGACATCCCAGTGACATTTCACTTACTCTCCTCATCCAAATCCTGTCCGTTAATCCTCCGCTCGCACTCCTCTGGGTAATTCTTCTGAATCTTCTCCCAGAGGTCCCAGTTGATAAGGGTATTTCTGCGGGTATTGTACCGTGCCCAGGAAGAGACTCGACGCCTACAAAAGGGGCAACAAAGACTGGCCTTTTCCACTGTCATCTGGAAGCAGGAATTACAGAGGGTATGGCTGCATGGCAGCGTGACAGGCTCCACAAAGATCTCCATGCAAATCTGGCAGAGGCAGTCGGACAAGGAAAGCGGGGCCTTGGATTTCTTCGACATACTGACTTGAGGTAGAGGAATAGCACTAGGACAACATCAGGGCCTGAAAGCAAAAAGAAACATTTATGTTCCTTATGAGAAGTAAAATAAAGGAAAACACAAAACGTTTTACAGCTACTTTAAGAAAACGTTCGTAGATTTAGAAGCCTGCTTAAGTGGTTGCTTTTGCTCAGGACCTGAGAGATTCCTGAGGAAGAAGCAGATCTTTACAGAAGTCACGGAAAAACTACCAGGTTTTCCTACTACAGTTTACTGTGAGCTGTAACAGGTGCTTTGGGGATAGCAGAGAGGCGGTAAGGAGAGGGGGAAAAGAAGGTGAGAGCTCTTCCAGCCACTTCTATCACTCCCCTCTTCTCCCACCACTCCCTATCTATGATATGCTGGATACGTTATTCCAGTTACCTTAACCTGCCATTCATTCATTTTTTCAGTATATCTGCATCCTTTGAGAGCTGCTTTTGGCACAAGCTTGCTTCCAGCACGTTCTGAATGTGAAATACATCAGAGCAGAGCAGCTTCTTCCTCATTCATTCATTTGCTTAAGCTAGGACTATAAAGCTAAAATACCTTTTTTCTTAAGATAAATGAAGAATTAAGACTTCAGCACCTTCCTGTATGACTTGAAACTGTGGGGGTCATCTGTCTCCTCACACGGTTTTTCCACTTGACCCAGCAATACTGTGGGAGAGAAAACAAAAGACACACATAGCAAAAGAACAAACCCACTGACTTTTAAGTTACAAGCTTCTTAAACAGGCAGCTTCAGAGACAGGAGGCCCTCGAAAGAAAAGCTGCCATTCCTCACAGAGAACTCCCCATGGAGACAAATACACCTTAAGGCGGGTTTTATTATTTCCGCTATTTTTATTGACAAAAAATAACCCCCAGGACGTCGGCGCCCAGCGAAAAGGGGGCCCCTCGTCTCCCCCNCTGCCCCGTCCCCGGCAGTGCCGCAGGCCGGGCTCGGAGCCGGGGTTTGGTCGCTGGCTTTGGTCCCTGGCCGTGCTCACCTGGCCGCAGGAGCCCACGGCGCGTCCCGCCTCAGGTCCTCCTCCAGCATCTCCGCCTGCAGGTCAAACTCGTGCTCCAGGGTCTGCAGGCTGGAGTCCAGCTGTGCGAACCGAGCCTCCAGAGACAGCAGCCTGCTTTCTACTCTGCGCCGTGGGAAAGAAGAGGAAGGGAATTTCGGAAGGATTTGGGGCTTTCTGCAGTTACATTGCACTGTGAACAGCTCCAGACCCCGTTCTGAGGGTCCTCCCAAGCTTTGTGAGAACGAACACCACGAAAAGTCAAGGGGTTTTGTCACATCGCATGTCTTTTTGGCCCTTTCGTGGTGCAGAGATCTTAGAACCTTCAAATACAGCTGCAAAGTTAGCATGTAGATATACCTGCAGCTCTCAGCTGTGCATTATTAGTGGCACAGTTTTTTCTCTAACACATTTCGAGGTGATTTATGCTTTTATTTGTAATGTTATGGTCTTTTGAACCATTTTCATTTAACACTGAGCAGAATTTCTCATTACTCCTCTGGTCAAAAATTAGGCAAATAATAAACAAGCCACCTGCAGTGTTTTTGTCTCCCAACAACTCATCCTGCTCTGGTTTTCCCTTTAATAGGGCTGTCCTTCCATGGAACAACTGTGATAAAAACTGCTTCATAGCTTGTATTTATTAACTGCTTTTTCATTATTTAGTACCTGTTGTATTTTTCCTTGTTTAAAATTGTAAATTATAAAGATGAGGTTTTGAGTTTTAAGCTACTCCTCTTTTGCTGAAGAAAAGTGCCTGGTTTAAAAGAACTTGCTGTGTTGAGACAAGGGAATGCAAGTATTTATTTTTTTACCCATTTCTCTCTTTCCTGGAGATACTGGGTGTTCTGGGCTTCTGTCACTTTGGGTGGTTTTTGTAAAGACAGTTTTCTCCACATTTTCCTCAATTACCTGACTGACATCAAGGTTCTTGAGAATCCTGAGGATCTCAACGCTAATATAAATAATTCAAAGTTCCTTCCTAAATACTGAACAACTATCTCAGTACTATGTACTCAAGAGTAATTTACTAGTAGAACATCACCTACTCCTTACAGATTTTTTTGTGATTTTTCTTGTTATTTTACTGGCAGAACTGCAGGCTGTATCAGCTAACAATAACTACACCACCAGCAAACAGTATTACAGAGAAGACTCTACATATTTCTCTTCTCTTTTTTTCACCCCTAGTTCGCTCCACTGCTTCTGTTATTATTATTGTATTGTTTTAATGTTCAAGGAATTGAGTTCTGAATTGTGACCTACCTGTGTTAAACACTCTATTCATGTCTTTGCCTCGTTTGTTGTGGCCTTATTATGTGTATCTTTGTCTGAACTTTTTCTAAGGACAAAATACACAGCAGCTTTCAGGTGGTGTCATTAAAAAAATATAAAGCCCAAACAAAACAAAACCCTTCAAACATTTTTCTGTTATTTGACAGATATCCCACGGTATTTTAAAGCCTGTTGTTATAAGAGATGGACCAAAAATGCCATTTTTTCCTATCAGCAGCTCCTCCCTCCCCCTTCTCCAAACCAAACCCCACTTTGGATTCTGTCTGCAGCTGACCTGATTGAGGAGAAAATAAAAAGGCATCAACAGTGGCATATTTTACTAAGCATCCCCGACCTTAATTCATTGTCTGGCCGCTTGTGCAGATCCTTTGTCTAACGATTTTCTGTTGTTTCCTGAGGCTACAAGGCTTCCTCTGCAGCCTGGTGAAAGCTCATCTCACTGCGATGGGACTCCTCTTGCTTCAGCAAGAATTTTGGGACTAAAATAGAACTTTAATTGGAAAATTAAGATGGTGTCATGTATAAACGTAGGGAGTTCAGAAGAATTGGAAGGATTGATGTGTCATAATTGGATCGAATCTGTCAGCACGGAGAGAGCAAGTGCAGAAACTGAGGTGAGGTGAGTTGGGGTTTGCTGTGAATGAGTTTCAGAGCTGGGTTGTCAGATAATGAGTGACCTTGCCGGTGAATTGCTCCGTGGTTTGCAGCTTTTTATCATGGTAAATAAGCTTCCTCATGGCCCATTTTCCAACTTCCTCCTCTACAAGTAAGAGTGAAGTTATCCAAGATCCCATCACTAATGCTTCTCTCAGTGCAGCAGTAGTTTCTCAGCAGCCTTCAGTCCAACGCTTTGCTATTTGACCAGTTTTGTCTCTCAAGCATTTTTTTATTGCCTGTCTGTAAATTAATCTCCTGTATTTTTAAGCACCTGCAACAAACATTTCAGCATTTGCTAATTTTGGATCTAAAATGTCTGTTCAGTTATACCACAGTAGATCCATAATTGACCTCCCACAGCTGTTACTGAATTCTGATAGACTGAGTGCTGCTGCCTCTTGGTCTAAGTTTGGAATGAAAAGAGGAAGAATGGATTAAACCTCCTGCTTTCATTTCCATCATGACCTCTGAACACTTTTTCCTTTAGTGTAAGTGAAGTTACCACTAAGTCAGTGACCTCTAACTCTGACTAGTGTACACACAAACCACATCCCCATTCTTTACCAGAAAGCTTTTAAAATTCCCCTCCTGTTAGCACACAGAACATACTTGGAAGCCATGAAGTAGAAGCTCCACCTTTCCCATTTCTCTGGAAGTGTGGTTCTATGTTAAACCTTATTTCTGCTATTCAGGCATTTACAGAAAATGACATTTTAGAGCTGTCACATGGGTTTTATTTTCCAGGCCAGTGCAGCACCCCACACTTCTCCAAGCTCTCCCCATTCACGCACTCCATGGTACATTAGACACACACTTCTTCAAGCAGTTTCCCACTGAATTAATTTTCACTTTTTTTTCTTTCAGGAGTGGTTCCATTGTTTCTCCCTCTGGTCAGGTCTCCAATAGCTACTTTTGTGTTCACCATTGTGTGAATCAGAGTCATAAAGGCTGTGGGTGAACCAACAGTATCAACAGTATCTCGACAAGAGGAGCAGTTTCTTTCCAAGCCTGTCAGCTGTCTGTCAACACATAATCATTCATTTCCTAAGCAGAAGTACTGCATCCCATCAGCTGTGATAGGGATCATTTTTACTGCAGGTAAACCACAGTTGTATGTATGACACCTGATTTGACTTTAAGATGTCTTGACACTGTTTGCATAGTTTGCCTGTAAAGGTAACATATCCCAATCCCAGAATGGTTGGGGTTGGAAGGGACATTTAAGTCCACCTCATTCCATCCCCTGCCATGGGCAGGGACACCTTCCACTGTCCCAGGTTGCTCCAAGCCCCGTCCAACCTGGCCTTGGACACTTCCAGGGATGGGGCAGCCACAGCTTCTCTGGGCACCCTGTGCCAGGGCCTCACCTCCCTCACAGTAACATAAAAATCCAGATGTGAAAATCCACAGAGTGGGGACAGGATCCTGCCTGTCTCTAACTGCTGAGAATTTCAGACCCTTTTTTGACTCTTTTTCCTGGAGATTCATGCTCATATCTTTATATCTGCTCTGAGCCACCACTGGTGCCTGCTGCTGCACAGCCGAGCACAGACTGGTGCCAGCGGGGGCAGCTGAGGCTGGATTATTTTACAGGAAGTCTGTGAACCTGTTGGTCACGCTCCTCTGCCAAGTGCAGGATTTGGAAATGGAGGGTGAATCAGCGTCACCTATGTCCCGATTCCCCAGAGATGATCATTTGCTTTCCTTAAACTTACAAGAAAGGTCCATTTTTGGTTTTGTTTTTTTTGCTAATGATAACCACTCACTCCCTATCTTCGAACCCTCCAGACTCTGAGGCATGGTCTTGAAAATCAGAAGTTCACCTCAAATCTCCAATTGGAACAGCAAGCCCGAATTTCACAGAATATGCTGAGTTGGAAGGGATCCACAAGGATCCAGCTCCTGGCCCTGCACAGACACCCCAGCAATCCCACCCTGTGCCTGAGAGCATTGTCCAAATGCTTCTTGAGCTCTGACAGGTTTGGTGTTGTGACCACTGTCCTGTCCTGTTCAGTGCCCGACCACCCTCTGGGGGAAGAACCTTTTTCTAATACCCAACCTAACCCTCCCCTGGCACAACTTTGGGCCATTCCCTCAGGTCCTGTCACTGGGCACCACAGAGATCAGTGTCTGCCTCTCCTTTCCCCATCATGAGAAAGTTGTAAGCCGCAATGAGGTCTCCCCTCAGTCTCCCCCAGGCTGAACAGACCATGTGCCCTCATTGCCTGGTGACACTTCATGCAGCTGCCGGCCATGGGTGATGGAGCAACTGCCCAAATCCTGCAGCAAACAGCCAGGATGGCAGCCATGGAATGAACACCAGCATAGAGCTGATGGCTCTGTCCCTCTTTCTTTCCTCCCCAGTGAGTGAAGGGAAGATTAAGCCCACTCATGAACTGCTCCACAGAATCACACAATCACCAGGTTGGAAGAGACCTTCAAGATCATCGAGTCCAACCCATGTCCCAACACCTCAACTAAACTAAACCATGGCACCGAGTGCCACATCCAATCTCTTTTTAAACACATCCAGGGTAGACCACCACCACCTCCCCGGGTAGACCATTCCAATATTTTATCACTCTTTCTGTAAAAAACTTTTTCCTAATATCCAACCTATATTTTCCTTGGTGCAACTTAAGACTGTGTCCTCTTGTTCTGTCAGTTGTTGCCTGGAAAAAAAGAGATCAACCCCCACCTCACTACAACCACCTTTCAAGATACACACACCATGTCTATTTACACCCTTTTACCCACAGAAGTTTCCAGGGGAGCACAGGTTTGCTGTGCTCAGGGATTGTCTGGTGTGGTGTCCCGTGCCCCAGCCCTCCGCGCCCTCCCTGTCCCTTCGCGCGGTGCGAGCCCAGCCCTGGCAGGACCTGTTCAGCGTCTCGTTCAGGGAGCGCAGGGAGATGCTGGCTTTCGCCATCTTCCTGCAGAACACCAACAGAAGAAATCAAAGCTGGAGTGGGCTTGCTCCTGTCTCCTGAAGCCAGCAGCAACAGCAGGGACAGGGGATCCGAGTCCTGCAGGAGGTTGTTTGTTCCGAGGCTTTTTATAGCCTGTGTATCCAAATATAGGTCATGGATGCACCAACACACGTTCATGGACATACCACACACTGAACCACACAGCCCGAACCGACCCATTCCTCTGCCCCACTGATTCCATGTCTTCATAAATAAACTAATTCACAGGCAACACAAAAGTTTAAAACACTTTTCTGCCCTTTTTTTTTTTTTTGCTGTGTTCTGGCTTCGATTTGCTGTTGCACCCACCAGATCATGTCTTGGGCCAAAGTCTCCTGCTGGGAAAGGCTGTACAAGCAGATTGCCTTCGGTTTCTTTAATTAAAAAGGTACGAAGGTAAAATCTGACTTGGATGAGAATGAGTTGTGTTTGGTTGCAGGGAGCTGCTTTGAGCAAAACCAAGACAGTTGGAATCTCTTCCATAAAGGGTGGAGAGAGGCAGCACAAACGGATAATGATTTTCTGGAACTGGGTATGTAAAAAAAAAGAGCTGTAAATTTTTCCATAATAATACGGGTCTGGTAACAGTCCAGCTGGTGAAACACAGCAGCACAAACCCCGCCATCAGTGCAGCAGGTCCTCAGCCAGACCAGGAATTCAGTTCTGTGACAGGATAAGGACAGCCTGGGAAAAATCCCTTTTTTAAAAATTATTTGCCTACTTCATGAGAAATCCAGCATGAACTGAACGTGTCCAGAGCAGCTGCATTCCCACTTAGGTCTTCCTACCTTCAGTTTGCAAATGAAGGGAAGCTTCTAGCAAGCCAAGTTCTGCTCATTGTGTTTCATAGCTTTGGGAAGACAGGAAGTACCTGGGTAAGGAGAAGCTGTGCCTGCAGCCCTCCATATTCCCCCTATGATGGGGGTACAACACACTTTTTGACACAGTTTTGTGTGAGTTTGGCACTATTAGAGTGAGTCTAAGGACAAGGGAGCAGCGAGAGAGAAAGCATTTATTAAGACAAGTGTAATAGTTCTTTTTCCCTGGGATACACAACTAACTGAGAGCTGACCCAGCTAACAGGTGTAACAGTTCCCCCGCTCCTTCCTTTGCTGCAGTGAAAAAATACAGTTGGCAACCACAGGGAAACTCATTTGATTACTCATTAATTGAAGCATCTCTAGTCTACGCAGCTGCTGACAAGAGTGATGAAAACCAGATTCCACTATGACCAGTTTAAGCCAACTGGGACACAGCTTTATGGGAAAAGTCACACAGAGCACTGCAACAGCCCAAACCACATAGAGCTGAGCCAGTGACAGCCCTGCTACTGCTCAGCAGCCTCGCTTAGCATTTTGGGTGTCTCCTTAGCACTAATTTCCTCCTCCAGCCTTAATTACGTCAGTTTAGTCATGAACTAATGCTACCCCTAAATATAGAGACCCGTTTCACTTAAATTCAAGCAGCAAACTGCCAACCCTGCAAGAGACAGTGGCTGTGAACACAACAGCCACAGAGAACCAGCACAAGGCCAGGGACATCACGAGTGCACAGCAAATCCCTTCCCCCTGCCAGGGACCCAGAGGGGTTCACTGTCCAGTTCACTCTCAGTGGATGTAACTGGCTCCGAGAAGTGGTTTTGTCCCCCAGATTTCTGTAAACACCTGGGTGTCTTAAGGTTCTGGCAACGGATAGGCTGATACAGAGCTGGTCTGGTCAGCAACCAACACTCTCCTGGAGCCTTTGATCTCTGCACACGAGAGCCAGTTCACCTTCTCTCCGTGCTCAATGGTGAGCTTTGGCACAACTCCCGGGTGTTCATTTGAGGTCACTTTGTTGAGCTTCCCATCTTTTCTGCTGGAAGCAGCTGCTTGGGCCTTCCTCCTGTGCAGAGATTTTGCTGGACTTTTCTGCTGCTTTCCGACGTTGCTGCTGACATCCCAGAGCAAGACTTTCCCGTCGTTTCCTCCAGACAACAACCAGTATGCCTCTGGCATAAAGAGCACCTGGGAGACTCCCAAGCTGTGAGCCTGGAAGTCCAGCTCACGTTCAAACCTCACACCAGTGACTCGGAATATTCTGATTTTACCGTCCTGAGCTCCGCAGCCGAAAATGTTGCCACAGGAGGCGACGGACAGGGAATGTGCGAGCGGCGGGTTGAAGAACTGCCCGGCTGACTGCGAGCTCTCTTCCTCCATGTCACACTCCTGCAGGTTTGTGGTCCACAAGGGGCGAGCTTTCTGCAGGTTCCACAGCATCACCTGGAAAAAACCACAGGATGAATCAATAATTCGTGTGTTCTACATCAAATGGGACCTTTCGTAGTAAAAATAAACAACCACACTTCTTGCCCTAGCAAGCAAAGACTGTGCATGACTCCAAGAGGTGTGAGGTGTGTGGTGAGGAGTGGTTAAACTTGCCCTAATAAATGTAGCAAATCTTTCAGGCCTGCTTTCCAAACCCCAACCACCATACTCCGCAGTCGATGACTCAGACCTTTAGACCACAAAAGGGATGCAAACACTGCTCTAAAAGCTTTTGCATTCATTTCAGCAGTAGTAATCATGATGTACTGGACATCAATTTTTTAGAAGGAGGGACACGGAAACGCTAGCAGTGAATAGAGATCATTATCATTCTGGATTTCTGTCTCTTCTACTTGGCCTAAAATAGTCACTTCCAAGAATGTGTCTGAAAAATGGGACAGCAAAAGGCAAACAGTAGTTGAGGCTGTTGTTTTTAAACAGGCATATTTATATTTATTTTTATATCCAGTGAGTAGGTCTGGTTTGTGCTATGGAGTAAGGCATGCTTTACCTGCTGAGATGGGGCAGATCGTGCTTTTAGACTTGCTCTTCCAGTGCCACCCCACCTCCAAGCCCCCAGTGAAGAATCCTGTGTCTCTTGTGCAGCAGTTCAAGCATTACAGATTTATACCAATTAAAAATAATTCTCTCAATGGACCTGAATTGACAACGAGCATTCTCAAGGCCAGAAGATCAAAAAGCACAAGTCAGTCTAATGCAGCACTGGTGTACTTCATAAAGCTAACCGTCAATTTGTTATTAATAAAAATATTCCTTCAGTAGCAATCACCAAGAAGAAGTACAGGAGTCTTTAAATTTAGTTCACAAAAGAGCCTGGCTCTGCATTTCTGGAATCCAAATCACACTAAAACATCTGAAATACATTTCCTGTCACTTTCCTGTTTCAGTGTCTGCTGTTGCTGCTGCACTAAAACTACTTCCACAACAACTATGATTTACTGCAAATCAGAGGGGCTGGGTGATGCTCACAGAAAATACTCCTGTTTTCATCACAGACTCAACACCCTGATGAATCCATCAACTGCTGACAAATTTTCTGCAAACTAAGTATTTTCTGTCCTCATGGCATTTTCCCTGCTTCATTGGAACTCCTGAAAGAACTCCAGCAACCTAAATTTCAATTCTCATCAGCCACGGCTTCCCAAAGGGTTTGACAAGCCCAGAACATGTTTTGATGCTCGTAGAGCTCATCACTTGTCCAAAGGCATGGTGCAGCACAGGGCTTCAGAGTTCTGCAGCTAAGCTCCCCTTTGGGAAATGATGTATCTTAAATGCAGCCTCAACGCAGAATGATGCTCTTGTCACTGGACAAAAACACACTAACGAAATCCTGTTTTGGGATATTGACTTTCACCTAAAAACCAACTTGTTGAGCTACAATAAATGAAACTAATACTAAAAAGTCCACAAAAAATAATCATCTCACTTGTACTTAGTTGTACATAAATGTTTCCAATTCTGAGAAGAAGTTTCCAGCCACAAGGTTGTCTATCTGCATTTCAGGGACCGGAATTAAGCCAGCTGAGGCACTGAGTGTTTACTCCTCCCAGAAAGGATCTATGGTCATGGCTTTAACACAGAAAAATATGGTTTATACTAAATATCAGCGTGTATTTGCTCTAATGGGTGTGAGATGTACTTTGGTTTCAAGAACACAGGGTGAAACTGCTCAACGCTGTCACACAAACTTCACCCTGACACCGCTGGAACCACAGAAACCTTTGAGAAGTGACAGTTTTCAAATGGGGCTAAACCAGGAATGTGGTCAGACCTCAACCACTGGAAAGAAATTACTGAAAAATATCTGTTCTGGGTGGCCAGCTCTGGACTTGAGTTAACTCCCAGCATGGTTCTTCTCAGAAGGCAAAGGACAAAGTTTCCTCTTGATGAGGATAGGGAAGTGTAAAAGGCAAAGAGTATTTCATCCTTCCAAGCTATCTACAGAACAAAGGATAAATTGTACAAATCACTTGTCCTCACAGTGATACCTTCCACTTGGAAAGATACTGCCCTACCTGCCTGCCTCAAGTACTGTGCCTTGTCCTCACCATCCTTTGCATCTCCTCTGCAGCCAAAACTGATCCCTAGGGACAGCTCCTGGTTTTGCTCAGTGCAACAAAGAGCTAATATTGCACGAGTGAGTTTTGCAGCATATTCTGATTTCCCCCCACCCTGCTCACTTTTGAATTGTAATTGTTAAGGAAGATAAAAACAGGGGCAGAAGCTGCTGAGTAGAACATGGCACAAACAGCCTCAACACTTAGTTTTTGGGGCAAAACTACTTCAGAATAGTGAGGGAGCTTTCCGGTGACTGCAGGCTGAACACCTTCACACTCGGTGAAAGTCTGTGGGCGCCTCACTACACAGGTGGGTAATTACTGTTTCACTTCATTAATAACCGTGCGCATGTATGCAAATCACCTGCATGTCCAGTCCACAGGAAACCAGGCTTTGAGGCCGCTGAGGTCGGAAGGCAACAGACGAGCAGATGTTGGAGTGTCTCAAGGAGCGGCTGACTTTCCTGCTTTCCAAGTCCACAACCTTTATCGCCCCCGAGTCATCTGCGGCGGCCAGGAAGCTGTCGGTGTCGTTCACCGAGAGGCAGTTGATCTCCTCCTCGTTCACGTGGAAGCGCTCCAGGGGCTCCTGGAGGGAGCGGACATCCAGCACGCTGATGGTTTCTCCGTGGGAGGTGTACAGCGTGCTGGGGCGCCGGGCGGAGAACACCACCGAGGTCACGTCCTCCGCCTGCGGGAGCCGCAGCTGAGCCACCGGCGAGCCTCCCCCGTCCCAGAGAGCCAGCTCGCCCCGCTCCGCGCCGGAGGCCACCAGCCCTTCCGCGCTCACGTTCAGGCACAGCACGGAGGAGGAATGTCCACCATTCCACTTGGCTGCCATGCTTCAGGGACACCCCTGAAACAAACCAAAACAACTCCTGAACTGAGGTGGTTGTTGGTCTCATTACAGCAGAAACTTATCAAGGAATAAGATCATCCTGCAAACTGCTCGAAACTCCAGTGCCCAGTTAAAACAGGCACCTCGGCAGCTCAGCAGTACCCAAGTCGAGCTTTCGCTCATACGGCAACGACACCAGGCACAGCCGCGGTGCTGGCCGGTCTTTTCCAACCTAAATGATAACAGTAAGTCTCTTTTAAAGAAGTATTACTAATTTAAAACAGGTTGCAACACATTTAATTGGCTCTCAGAGCACAGCCATGGCGCTCACGAACTTTAACCTTCCCAGGCGTGACTGCCCACAGCAGCCTGCGTCACAGCACTGCTTAGGGAAGCACATCAGCAGAAAATTAAGTGAAGGGCGAAAAAAAGGTAGCACAGAAGTGTTGGAGGGACTGGGACGCTGCGGGGGAAAGGAGAGAGGCACACGGGGCTTGTGTGACAGCCCTGCAGCCGCTTCGCTGTCCTAAGGTCCGTGAATTTAACTATTAGGCAATAAACGGCTTGTTTCTGGTCGTTTTACCTTTTTTTTTTCTTAACCATGTTATGTTTTCCATGTGACTTTTGTTGACCCAGATCCAAAGAGCAGCCAGAGCCCATTCATTCCACCAGAGGAACTTCGGTCTCGGCGATTAAATAACACTACAGAGAGGGCCGATACCTTCCCCGCAGCTCGCGCCGGGGCAGATCCGCGGCCGCCGGTCCCCG
>VZRS01002107.1:143367-158432 GCA_013398055.1 Ifrita kowaldi
GGCCGCGGCGTCGTGGGGAGGGCCGGGCTGGCGGCTGCCGGGGCGGGTGCTGGAGCTGGTGTTCTCGTACCTGGAGCTGCGGGAGCTGCGGAGCTGCGCGCTGGTCTGCAAGCTGTGGCACCGCGTCCTGCACGGCGACGAGAACAGCGAGGTGTGGCGCAGCCTGGCCGCCCGCTGCCTGGCCGAGGAGGCCCTGCGCACCGACATCCTCTGCAACGTGCCCACCTACAAGGGCAAGGTGAGGCCGGGACCCCCGATACGCGGGGACACCCCCCACCCCGCCGGGACACCCCTTCACCGCCTCCATGGCGCCTGGGGACACCCCCACAGCCCTCCGGCCCACCCGCCATTGGAAACGAAGGGGGCGGGAGGCTGAAAAACATGACAGGGTTTTATCTCTTAGAACCACAATGGTGTGGGTTGGAAGGGACCTTAAAGCTGCCATGGGCAGGGACACCTCCCANGACACCAGGCACAGCCGCGGTGCTGGCCGGTCTTTTCCAACCTAAATGATAACAGTAAGTCTCTTTTAAAGAAGTATTACTAATTTAAAACAGGTTGCAACACATTTAATTGGCTCTCAGAGCACAGCCATGGCGCTCACGAACTTTAACCTTCCCAGGCGTGACTGCCCACAGCAGCCTGCGTCACAGCACTGCTTAGGGAAGCACATCAGCAGAAAATTAAGTGAAGGGCGAAAAAAAGGTAGCACAGAAGTGTTGGAGGGACTGGGACGCTGCGGGGGAAAGGAGAGAGGCACACGGGGCTTGTGTGACAGCCCTGCAGCCGCTTCGCTGTCCTAAGGTCCGTGAATTTAACTATTAGGCAATAAACGGCTTGTTTCTGGTCGTTTTACCTTTTTTTTTTCTTAACCATGTTATGTTTTCCATGTGACTTTTGTTGACCCAGATCCAAAGAGCAGCCAGAGCCCATTCATTCCACCAGAGGAACTTCGGTCTCGGCGATTAAATAACACTACAGAGAGGGCCGATACCTTCCCCGCAGCTCGCGCCGGGGCAGATCCGCGGCCGCCGGTCCCCGAGGGCCCGAGGTGANGAGGCCGGGACCCCCGATACGCGGGGACACCCCCCACCCCGCCGGGACACCCCTTCACCGCCTCCATGGCGCCTGGGGACACCCCCACAGCCCTCCGGCCCACCCGCCATTGGAAACGAAGGGGGCGGGAGGCTGAAAAACATGACAGGGTTTTATCTCTTAGAACCACAATGGTGTGGGTTGGAAGGGACCTTAAAGCTGCCATGGGCAGGGACACCTCCCAGTAGACCAGGCTGCTGCAAGCCCCGTCCATCTCCCCCACCCACCTTCTCTCGCCCAGGTCCGTGCCTTCCACCACGCGTTCAGCACCAACGACTGCTCGAGGAACGTCTACATCAAGAAGAACGGCTTCACGCTGCACCGCAACCCCATCGCGCAGAGCACGGACGGGGCGCGCACCAAGATCGGCTTCAGCGAGGGCCGGCACGCCTGGGAGGTGTGGTGGGAGGGCCCGCTGGGCACCGTGGCCGTCATCGGCATCGCCACGAAGCGCGCGGCCATGCAGTGCCAGGGCTACGTGGCCCTGCTGGGCAGCGACGACCAGAGTTGGGGCTGGAACCTGGTGGACAATAACTTGCTGCATAACGGGGAGGTGAACGGCAGCTTCCCCCAGTGCAATAACGCGCCCAAATACCAGGTGAGGGGGCTTGGCGTGGGCTGGGCGCTGCACCGGGGCTGGGGGGTGCTGGCTGTCCCTCGCTGTCCCGGCTGGCTGCTGAATTGCTCCTAAGTGACCCTCAAAGGTCTCTTTGCTTTCCCTGCAGAAGGCAAATGATTCCACCTTGTGAGCCTTTTCCCCCCTTCATTTACTGCTTCTGCAGGCTACACCTGTCTGGTGTTCAGTGCACCTGACCCTGCGTTGTTTCCACACTTTAATCTCAAACACTGAGTGTGAAACCTGTACTGTGGGTGTCCGCTTAGGCATCGTGGCACTTTTTTGGAATAAAACCTGAAAAGACTTTTGTAGCTTTCTGACGTAGCGACTTGCCCCACAGCAAGGTGAGTGTCTGAGGGCTTGTACCCCTTTGTTGTCTGGCAGGGTGAGCTGAAGTTAGTGCTTAGATCCTACAAAAACCTGCAGCAGTGCTGATTGCTGCTGCTTTGCTCACGGGCCACCTTCCTGTGTGTGACATCCCTTATCTGGAATTTGATGTTCAGGTAACTTCAGGGTATTAAAGAGCAGATGCCACCCCACCTTTTTGTCCTTACAGAAGTGCTTGTCTTGTTGTTCTGCCTGCTCCCACAACTGCCTTTTCAGTGCTGGATTTGCTCGTGTTACAACTTAAACCGGATCATTGTAGTTTCCATCTCATATTCAGAGAATGGGTTGGAAGGGACTTTAAAGATCATCCCGTCTAACCCCTGGTGCTGTGGCTTTGTACTGGCTTACATTTCACTTGTGGGTGAAGATCTGTGTAGTAACTTGTATCTGATATTCCTAAATTTTGTGTGAAAGCCCAAATCAGTGATCCTTTGGTGTTTATTAAGACATGTGCAGGGATCTGCTCGTAGAAAAAGCACTTACAGGAAGCACATGTGTGCGTTAGTGTTGGCTGGAAGAAATTCCCAGTGCTGGGGCTGGCTGGAGAAGAGTCAGGAGTTTGTGTGGCGCCTGCTGTGCTGGTGGCTGTCCTCTGAGACTTCCCCTGATGTCTGAAATAATGTGTGCTAGATAAATGCAGGGAGCTCTGGGCCTGCCTGGATCCAAAACTCTTGCCATGGTCAATGTTGGTTTCACTTGTATGTGTGTGTATATATATATTTTAGGGTTTTCATTTTACATTTTGTACTGAAATTTCCTTTTGCCTTGGTGAGGGAACACCTCTGTCAGTGACAGCACCTGCATATTAGTCTATTCTGGGATTTTTTTGTAGGTGGAACTTGCCTTTCTTAAACAAATCCATTGTCTTTAAAAATGCTCCTCACAGAGCAGTTGCTGCTCAGCGACAGCAGCAGCTGAGCACAGAGTTCAGGTAACTTGGAGACCACTGCAAAGATGCCAAAGCTCTGCAGTATTTCCAAAGCACACAGCCCGTAGTGCCTGCTCTCAGTGCTCTCACAGGTTCATATGGGAAGGGTCATGTTTATTATCATAAATAGGTGGTGGATACAGCTGGATACTCTGCTTCAGAGGTACTCAGGATGATGGTGAAATTGAGAAATTCCCATCATAAGAGCAATTAATTGTGAGATACAGGACAGCCTTGCCGTAAAATTCTCTGCTACATTACACTTGGCATTATTTTTGTCTCCATCTGAACATGCTGACTCTTTCTGTGTATTATTTTTACTCCCCCTCCTGTCTCTGTTTCCAGATAGGTGAAAGGATTCGAGTTATCCTGGACATGGAAGACAAAACATTAGCGTTTGAGAGGGGCTATGAGTTCTTGGGAGTTGCCTTCAGAGGACTGCCAAAAGTTTGCCTGTATCCAGCAGTGTCTGCTGTGTATGGTAACACAGAAGTGACTTTGGTCTACCTGGGAAAGCCTCTGGATGGATGACATGGATTGTTTCGTTGGGACGTCGAGATGTGGATGTTTGGGAGGAGAAATCTGCATGTTGGTTAGAGGGAAACGTGTATTAGAGGAAAAAAAACAACAGAAAGGTGTGGGTGTGTGTCCAAGAGCCATCGAGGGAACCACATGGAGTTTGGAAACGGAGGACCAGCCATACTTCAGAAATTGTGTTACATTTCCTCTTTCTACCAGGCCAGAAAAATCCTCAGGGCTGCAGTTGATTGAGTGGGAAGCTGACACATGCATGTTGCAACAGATTTTATTGCTAAAATGGCAGTGTGACCTCAAACATTTAAGAAAGGACTTGATACAAAAATGCTTGAGGAAATTACCCTGGGATTTGTAAGTGGCGTGTTTTGTGAGAGACTCCCATTTCCAAACTGCTTGTTCCTTCCTTCCCTCCTTGGGGCCAGCGTGGGGGCTGGAGCAGAGCGGGGCTGCTGGGGGTATTTACAGTTTTTGGTGTCCTGAGAGGCACGGTCTGTGCAACTGCCCTTCTCTGGTATAACCATACAACACGTGTGCAGCTATTTTTAAGTGTATTTTAAGGGTTGTATATAAAGACAACATTGAAAAGAACAGCTGAAAGAAAGGGTTTGCTTTATTCTAACTGGGTACAGAATTCCTTAAAGGGAAAAAATCCCCTCCCTCCCTGGCACCAGAGTGCACACCTGGGACAGGTGTACAGCCTTCGTGTCAGTGCAGTTCTGTTGTGATGTGTTTTGGGATGCTCTTGTGGAGTGCGGTGCTACTTTGGGTTGTTTCCTGTGAAAGTTCCCATGGCTTCAGTGACAGGTTTGTTCTCTGTAGGAAACACAAACGTTTTCCCCGCGAGTTTCCTCTCACCAGAACTTGTGCTCCCCTGGGGGAAGGAAGGCTGAGCACAGCGCTGAGCTTGCCTTCCTTTCCACCTCAAAAACGCCACTTTTCAAAATGCTTTTCAAAGCATTCTTACACTTGCTAATCACTGTTGTGAGATGTCTCAAAATAATGTGCAAGGAGCATTGGGCTTCTGCAACCAGACCTTACCTTCAGCTTCAGTGGCTTATAAGGCTTTAAGGCTTGCCTGAACCTTTGTTAACTGAATCAAATCCCCCAGTACCCCAACATTCACCTGCCCAGGACTAGTAAAACTCTCACCAGCCCTTTGATGGGGATTCTGGATCACATTCAGTGTTTGTGCTCTTCACGGGTTTTCTCAAAGCCATGTACAGACCCCCAGGTGTGTCCGTGTGCTGGCATGTGCAGGCTGGGAAGCTGCCAGGTGTAGTGAGGAGGGAATTCCTGGTGAAACCACTTTCCTGTGAGGCTGGAAGGTCTGTAGAGACCCCCAGGAGGGCCCTTTAACAGGGCAGGAAGGCTGTGAGCCCCACAGCTGGCTCGTGACTGGGTTTGTGCTGGTTGGCATTTCCCAGAGCTGCCTGGGCTGTTTCAGAGCTGCTTTTTGGAGAGGGAGAAGAAATGTTTATACAACCTCTTTTTGCTTGGTTTTTTTTTTGTTTTGTTTTTGTGCGAGAGAATGTGAGTTGCTTGGTATCAGACACAGCCAATTCTCTGAGCATGGAAGAAAGAGGAATCCCTCTTGGGCCGTTGCTCATCCCCCTCCCTGTTCCTCAAGGAGGTGAGTGAGGCTTTGCCTTGGAGTGCTTTTGGCCGGATAGGTCACCAGGTTCTGCCCTGGAACTGTGTAAGTTGTTACCGTTTAAAGGATTTAAAAGTATTTATTTGTTTTGTGTGTTCATTGCTGAAAGGCAAATCAAGGTCTGTTCCTCCTGCTGCATCAGACAGAATGTGCTGTGAGCAGTGGAGGTGTTTTTGGTGGTGCTGAGAACAGCCAAATAAAGGATGTGGGACGGGCATCCAAGTACCTCCCGGACAGATCTGTTACAGGCATTGATTGTACTGGACTGTAAAGTGTGTCTGCAGAGCAGAACTGTGGGGCATTGAGTTGGGGATAAAGGAAACAAAACCCTGCCCAGTTTAGGAAAAGAAATAGTCCCCAGGATGAATGTATTCTCAGTGCAGTGCTGAAAGATGCAACCTCTGCGATTGTCCACGATCCGGTTAGAGGCAAGGAAACCCTGAGAATTCCGAGGAGTTTTAATCACAAATTCAGATTGATTCCCATTCTTCAGACTGCATCTTACCCTCTAAATAATTTCCCTCTAAATCAGAAATGCTGAAAGTTGAACATTCCTTAAGGGTGGGTTTGGGTGGACTCACTTATGTAAGATGATAACTTATTCCTGGAGACCAATGCTGGCTGTACAAAATATTAAAATAAACTCTGCTATCATTCAGAAGGATCTGTCGGTGTGGATTGTTGGAATGGCACCTGCGGAATCCCACAGATGGGAAGGAGGGAGTTGCAGTGTGGTGCACCAACAGGACGGAGGCGTTGGGCCTGTGTGATCTGCTGTGTGACTGCTGGGAAAGAGAGAGGCTGATGAGTGGTTAAGGAGGGCTTGGAATCTCAGGGATCTGGTAGCTGTGCTTGGGAAATTGCCTCCTCTGAAACAGAGATGCTCACTCATGACTGTGGGAAAGGCATTCCTGCCTGCTGGAGGCCTCTGGATTGGAGTTGGGGTGGTGTGGTCACTGCCCCACTGCTGCACCAAGGGGTCTCCTTCCTCCCTCAGCTTCCTGCTGTTTCCTTAGCTTTCCCTATGGAAGTTCAATATTTCACGGCGCTTTTAGGAAGAAGTATTGTGGTTTTGAGCTCTGAGGCACTTTCCAAACTCTCTGCACCAAGGGTTTGCTTTTAAGCAGTAAATCTTGGCTGACACCTCCTTTAGGAGCAGAGAGGTTTGGTGCTGGCTCGCCAAGAAGGCAGAGTTGGTTTTTTTACCAGCCTGAGGTACCTCAGGGTCAGCTGAGCAGTTGTTTGGGGTATTTTTCCTACCCTGACAAGGGATTTAAGGACTTTGGTCAAGGGGAACATCAAGTGTTCACAGCCCCCATTACAGAAATCAGTCAGATTAACAGGTCTTGGCTTCAGAATCTTACAGGACTTTGGGATAAGTGAGCATTTTATCTGTCATCTTAATAAAATTCAGAACTCCTTGTGGTTTGAGTGTGCTGTGAAATCTGTTGGGAGCTGAACACTCGGTCCTCTGTCCCTGTTGTATCTCTGAGGAGGTGAGGAGCTCGATATGGTCACTAGTTCTGGGGCAGAGGCTGTTCCTGGCCTTGGTGGTGCCTTTTGCTGGCCCTAAGCCAGTTGTGTGACTCCTCAGGTGCTGCTGACAAACGGATAAATCAGGATGGGGTGGGAAACTCCCTCCTGGAAAATGCTTTTATCCCAATTGAAAGGCTGCAGCGAGCGTACATTTTTGTGTGCACCTTCCCCTGGCAAAGGCCACTCGGTCCCATCCCTCCTGGCCATGTTTCAGGTGACAAACCCAGGCAGGAGCAGATGGCCCTGGAGCTGTGGCTCTGCACCTCCGGTGTGGCTGTGCTCTTCCCTGCCTGCCTCAGAATCCGACAGCGAGACATCCAACTTCTCTCCCTGCTTATTTCTGATCTACATTTCTGAATTCCCCAAGCACACGGGTGTGTTTCCAGATGGCTGCCTCCATGGTTTTTTTCCTCTTCCATTTTCACTGGGTTGATGACAGCAGTGATGAGTGAAAATAACACTGGGCCTGATCACAGTCTGATCGTGCAAAACTGGTTTTCTTAAAGTATTTGAGAGGTGAGCGGCCCTCAGTCATTCCTTAAGCTATGTATTTCCATGTGAATATTTCAGTTTTGGCATGTTATAAATAGCTCTTAGATGTGTAAGTGAGGTTTTTTTCACTTACATGCAGACAGAAAACAGCATTATTGAACTTGCACTGAGATCCTTTCTGCGCTTACAAAGCAGGTGCTCAGGGGGTTGGCAGTGGTTGTGTTGGACCCTGTAAGTGACAGCAGCCCACCTTGTGCTAGAGTGTGACTGAAAGAAAAAACAAATGAAGCACTGAATGAACACAGAAAGCTTTTCCTGCAGTGCTGCTGGACCTGCTAATTCATCCCTTAAGCAGGTTTTTTTTCCTGCTGCTGGATGATGCTGGGTGACTTCTGAAGGAACTGTCCCATCTCCCCACGAGAGGGCAAAGCTGTGGGAGCCTTAACTTGTGCTCAAACAAGTGCTGACTACAATAAATGTTTTTAATGTGGAACCTTCTCCCTTAACAATTACTTCCTGTTTTTTTCAAAAACCAAACCAAACTAAAAAACCTCAACAGAAGTGGATGATGGACATAGAATTTTTTTAAGTTCACTCCTTCATTTGAACCCTGCATCCTGAAATAGGCTGAGCAAATATTTGCATTTCAGAAAATGATTTTTAGTGACACCAAACTGAGCCAAAGCTCCAAGATCACCTTAAAGGATTGAAAGGGATTTGAGAGGCTCAAACAAAATGTCAGAGTTGCTGTTCAAGGTCCACTTTTTCCCAGACTTGCTTTTCTTCTCCTCAGGCATTTATGATAAGGAAATAGTGATATCAGCAAAAGATTGTTTTTAAAAAATCAAAGTAATTGAAAAGGGATTTTGAAATAAAGCTCACTGTATGTTACAAGTGTTGTTCATTCTTCTACAATTTTACCAAGCCAGGGATTGAATGGATTTTCCCTTCATGCCTGCACTGGCAGGTGTGGTGTGAGCTGCCTGCATTGGTTTCAGGTCTGCTTGATTTATTTTGTCTTTTTAATCCTGAGCTTCCCTTGCTTAGGAGAACTCAGCCACATCCCATCACTTTTAAATAGCAATCTAAGAGAGTAAACTCTGCCAGCTCCAATACGTGGCTTTATGAAGAGCTGGACAAACCTGCCAGTAAGGAAATGGCTGTTGGCCAAAATGCTTTTTTATTGTATTCAAATACAGCAAGGGTTAACATTTTTCATGGAATCCCAGGTTGGGTTGGTCTGGAAAGGACTCAGCCAGTTGCACCCCCTGTCATGAACAGGGACACCTTCCACTAGACCAGGTTGTACAGCCTTTGCCAGCAGTTCCAAATCCCTTTTTGGGTTTCTTTGATGGCTTTTTGTTTGTCTTCTCTGTGCTCAGGTGACAGAGGCCACGTTCCTCACGCCAGATCCCATCTGACATTGGGCACCTGAGCCCTTCTGCAGGGTCTTGTGCAAGAGCAGAGCTGGGGGGTGGGATCTTGCTTTGGAAGCAGCCAAAAGATTTTATCTCAGCTTCAGCATAAGACTCTATCTATTCCTGGAAAAATAACAGATGTGAGCAGAACTGGATCACAGCTGGAACATTAGTGGGGCTCAGGAGAGTGTGCAGGATGGAAACCAGGTGGTTTTACGTGCCCACCTCACCCCACAGTGCTGTGCAGCTCCAGGATGTGCCTCTTTACTGGCAGCATGAGCTGCTCTTCCCGGCAGGAACGTGGAGAGCAGGAGGGGAGATCTGAGTATTGATCCGTGTGTCTGGCTGAACCTCCCCCTCCTGCACTGCTCTGCTGATTCAGGTCCCACACTGAGAGGTGGAACTGCTTTGAGCCTCCCCCAGGTGTGGCTGCAGGGATGGCATTTGGGATAGAGCAGTGATGTCACCCGTGTTCCAGTGATGTCACGTGGTAGAGTTTGTTTCCAAAACCCACAGAAACATCCTGACAGTTCTGTTTTCTTACCCAGGACCAAGGGATAAGTCCTAAGTGCAAGAGTGTGCTCCAACTCCAAACCCCAAAACCCACAGACAGGCTTTGTCCCTTGTCCCTCAGGCAGCGTGCTAGAAAGCAGGGATGCTGAGCCCCATGGCTGAAAACCTGGGAAAAGAAGACTTTGTAGGGTAAATTTACTTCCAGGAGATCTGCCTGCCAGCCCAGGCTGTGGCACAGGGATGTTGGCCCTTCTGGCCAGAGAGGAAGATGGGTGGGACATGCAGAGCTCTGCAAGGAGTTGAGAGAGTTTCACTTCCCTTGGTGTTCATGACAGAATTACTCACTCTTCTGAAGCAGAACAGCAGCAGGGAGAGAGTTTGTGGGGCTGCAGATGGGAGTAGGTTTTTTTGTCACAATTTGCATTCCTGAATGATGTCACAGCAGTGACTTGTCCAAACCTTCTCCTTCTGGTGACTTACAGCCTCCAGCCTTGAGCGTTTTAGGCTGAAAACCGACAGAGAGGAGGTTTAGATTTGATATTAGGAAGAAATTCTTCCCTCCTGGCACAGGGTGCCCAGAGAAGCTGTGGCTGCCCCATCCCTGGAAGTGTCCAAGGCCAGGTTGGACAGGGCTTGGAGCAACCTGGGCTAGTGGAAGGTGTCCCTGCCCATGGCAGGGGGTGGAACAAGATGGCCTTTAATGTCCCTTCCCACCCAAACCATTCCATGATTCTATGATAAAAAACTTTGGTTAAAGTGCTGGAGTAGATGGGTCAGGGGGGGTTATTGCTTTCAATGGTTTATTTTATTGTACAGTACAAAAAAAAGGTAAATTTATGTACACTTTTGGCAATCCTATGGGAAAAGCTCAGGCAGCTCCTTCAGGTCTAACTGCAATCAAAGTCCAAAGTAGATGAAAGCAACCTGGTTGTGGGGCTTTCCAGCCCTTGAGGAGATCTAGGAGGAAAATCATGGAATCCCAGGATGGTTTGGGTTGGAAGGGACATTAAAGCCCATCCAATGCCACCCCTGCCATGGGCAGGGACACCTTCCACTAGCCCAGGTTGCTCCAAGCCCCGTGCAGCCTGGCCTTGGACACTTCCAGGGATGGGAGAGCCACAACCACTCTTGGCAGAAGATCAGAGGTCTTTTCTGACTTTGGGCACTGGCTTCTCCTGCAGATGCCGTTCTCTAGAGCATCTGGACTGTCTGGGATCATGAGGGAGTGGATGCACTTAGCTCAGAGTAGCTCAGAAACACCAGGCTGTGCTCTGGAGACCGTGTGATCCGGATGCTCTCCCGCTCTCCCAGGAGAAGATTCACCTCGGCCTCGCGGCGGTGGATCCCGAGGAGCCCTCAAACCCCGGCTGCGAGCGGTGCCGGAGCCCGGCCGCAGGGTGGGAGCGGGGGGGAAATGAGATCCCTCCTGCAGCTTTCCCTCTGCAGCCGCTTCCTCCTCATTGACAGGCCGAGGAGGAAGGGCGGTGACCGCGGGTGGAGCTGCCTGCGGGAAGGGAGCCCGGCGGAGCCTCACCTGCGGCTCGGGGGCTGCGGCCGAGCCTCTGAGCAGCTCCCTTCTTCCCTTCCCGCCCTGTGCTCTCAGGAACGTGGGTCTGCTTCCCACTAAAACCTTTCTTCTGAGTCTTGGGGTGACTCCATCATGTATATCCCCTATCACGGCTTTATGCCAAACACTTAATTTTGTGCCTTTTCTGTGCCTTTAAACTGAGCTTGAGAGGGAAGAAAAAAAAGGACCAAGCAAACTTTTCAAAGCAGTGTCTCAAGGACACGGAGATTCACTCCTCTGCGTGCTCTGGCTGCGGTAGCACGGGGGGAGCATCCAGCCTGCTTCTTCAGCCAGTTTTTTCCTTGCCCCTCTCTCCGGTGTGAGACAGAAAGCTGAACTTTGTTTCCTGGGACTTTGGTTTTTTACCTTCTTCTCTTCTGGACTGCTTCAACAACATCAGAACACATCGGGAGAACTTTCCCTGAGGCCCAAGGGGGTGGGCCCTCACCCAGCTCCGAGGAGGAGAGAGACCACACCTACAGAAAGACTCTGATATCTTCCCAGGTTTCTCTCTACAGCGAGAGATTTCATTATCTAGCATTATTATCTTTTTTTTCTTGTGTGTTTGTTAAATAAATAGTTTTTAGCTCTTCCACTTTCCTTCGAGGAAAATTTCCTTTTTCCCAAACCTGGTGGGGAGGAAGGGTGGTTGTAATCTGGTTTTCTCTCAGAGGATATATTGCTAGATTTTGGCCAAACCAGCACAAAACAGAGTCCCATAGAGGAAATGGGCACCTCTGGGGGCCTGAGGGGGTCAGAGGTGGGATCCTCTATGAAGTTCTTGCTGGGGGGCTCCTGATTGGTGTTTAAGTCCTTGATCAAATGTCCTCCAAGCCCAAAGACATAATTTTCCCAACTGTTTTTGCTGCAGTTCACCTGGATCCCTGCAGGCTTGTTGCATGTTGTCAGCCTGGGGGGTTATTGCCTCCCCCCTCCTCCCTGGTCTCCCACAGCCCCAACTCCTCTGGTGTGGGCAGCCAGCACGATGCTGCAAGGGTGGGCAAGAAAGCCCAGGGCTCTGCTCAGAACAACCCAGAACTAATCCTGGCTTCAAAGAAGTCTTCTTTGAACCCTGCTTTCCGTCAGAAAACCTGGCTAGAGCTAGGAGATTCCTGACAGCTGGAAATATATAGAAGAAATTCTTGGCTGTGAGGGTGGGAGGCCCTGGCACAGGGTGCCCAGAGAAGCTGTGGCTGCCCCTGGATCCCTGGCAGTGCCCAAGGCCAGGCTGGACGGGGCTTGGAGCAGCCTGGGACAGTGGAAGGTGTCCCTGCCCATGGCAGGGGATGGAATGGGATGAGCTTTAATGTCCCTTCCAACCCAAACCATCCTGTGATTCTGTGGAACGGGGGAGAAAGACTGAGCTTGGCTGTGGCTAAATGTGTAATTGTGGAGAAGGAGGAGCCGGGAGTGTGGGCAGCTGCTGCAATGGGAGCAAGAGTGGGGGAGTCACCCACCAGAGGAGGGTGCTGGGGCTGCAGAGGCTCCCAGACACACAAGTCACTGCAAACCCAGAGCCTGGAGCTTTAGTGACTGATGCAAGGGCTGGCACGTGCCTTTCCTTGGAGCCAGGTAAAGCAGCAGGGAGGTGGTTTGGCCACAGCTTGGGGGAAAAGAGAGTTTTGACGCTGATTATAAATCCTTGATTTTGGTCCCTCGGTTTCCCCTGCAGGAAGTGCCCCGGGGGGAGCTGTGCTTCCTGCAGAGCTGCAGTCCTGCCTCTGTGAGCCCACGCTCCTGCACAGCAATGCTCCCTCCTGGGGTGGGACTCATCCCCAGCTACCCCCTGGGGTTCAACCGCGTGGATTCCCGTTGGGAAATTCCGCCAGATGAAACTCCAGAGCTCAAGTTTTAACTTCAGGCATCGAGCTGTCCATTTTAGCTTTTCCCTTTTGCCCATAGAACAAATTCTGTTTTCTTTTTTGTGTTCAGAGTTCCTCTTAAATTAAAGGCAACTACTGCTGCTGGCAGCTCCTGAGATACAGGAGACCTCAAGCTTCCCTTGTTTTATCCAGAGCAGGTGATAAAATAAAATTTAAAAAAAACAAACAAACAAAATAAAATAAAATAATGATGCTTTGCACCATCATCCCTTGCAGAACCAGTTGTTGAATTCTTGCCAGTTCTCCATCCCAGTGGGAGTCAAGGAAGCCCATGAAGAAACATTTCTCTTTCCCTTTTCCCCCACTCACCAGGTTCTGCTGCTGTGTGAACCATGAGTGACCTTTCTGGTGCTTCCACGTGGGAATAAATCACATTTCCTGCAGGAAAACACACGTTCAGCAATGGAGTTGCTGTTTCCCCTTTCCCAAGGGTCCTGTGGTGGATGCATTCCAGGAGAAACTGGGAGCCTGCCCTCTTGTCACAACTTTGCTCTTGGGTTGTGTTTGACAATTTGAAGGTTGTTAAGGGAAAAAGATGGTTTGGAGGAAGAGGAGGTGGGAGGAACGGAAGGAGCTCACTGGGTGTAAAACCATGAGGGGATTCCCAGTCCTCTCCTGCAGGAATTGCAGCTGCACGTTTGGACATGGCTCCAAGCAGCTGAATCTCCTTCAGTTTAACCCACCTGTGCCGCTGAGCTGCACTGGAGCTTCCTGAAGAGCTGATCAGAGCAGCAGCTCTTGGCAGCTCAATCCCTGTCCCTCCTGTGCTGATCCTAAAAAATAAATTAGCCCCTCTCAAAGCACACATCAAATCCTTACCGAGAGGGCTGGGTGGGGCTGTGAGGGGAGGAAAAGGAGGGCACCAAGCAGCAGCTTCAGGATGTTTTCAGAACCAGCTGGCTGCAGGATGTGGGGAAAGTGTGAAGAGCAGCAGCAGCACTGCTGCCCGAGAGTGGGGCTGCTTCCAGGGACCCCGGGGTGGGGGAAACCTGCGTGGGCTGTGCAGGGGCTCTGCCAGCCCACGGTGCTGCTGGGGAGGGAGGGGGTTACACTGGCGTGGCTTTGGGGATGGGCTGGGGACAAAGCAGGGAATGAAGCAGGTTGTTTCCTCTCCCAGCTCCTGCTGGGCTGCAGGAGGAAGCTGGTTTGACCCTCAGGGCATCCCCTTGATGGTGGCACCACAAGAAGGAATCTCATCAGAAGGTCTCACAGGAGCCTCCCGATCCAGAGAGCAGAGCGTGGTCACTGCTGAGGATGCCCAAGTTTTGCAGCTCTGCCAGATCCCGTGTCTCCAAGCACCAGGTGAGGGGTTTGAGTGCGGGCTCGTGGCAGGGTTTGGGATGAGGAGTTTGTGGTCATCAGCTGAGCTCAGCCTTTTGTGAGCCCTTGAGCAATGCCATGGGAATTTTGCCCTGCTGTGAGGTTCTGCCACTCCTGTTCGTTTCTCTCTTCTCCTTCTTGATTTTTATACGTCAAACTTCCTTGAAAATGGAGGAAATGAAACCACAGGGCTTTTTTGTGAGTGACATGGGAGAGGTCAGCCTCCTCCCAGAGAAGAAATGAAATTTAGGGGGAAGGCAAGAAAATCATCTCCCTGGTCATTTGTGCTGGTTTCAGGAGTTTGGGGGCCACGTGGGATGTCCCTTGGAGGGGGTCCTGGTGTGCTGCAGTGACACGGTTCATCTCCCAGCTCTGCAAATATCCCACTGGCACCATGGAACACGTGGCATGTGGAGCATGGAGCTGCTGATCCCAGACAGGCTCCTGCTGCAGGGCTGGATCCTTTCTCCACAGTTTTGAACCCTTTCCCAGCTAGGTAGATCGGGGCAAAGTTTTCCTCCTCAGAGGCTGGATTTGCTGGGAACTTGGGGGTGCGTGAGGACCCTGGGAAAGGGGAGACATGGGGTGGGGAGATGGAGAGCAGGGGTAGATGGGGGTGAGGAGGAAGGAGACATCCCTGTTCATATTGCCTTGGAAATGTGGATCTTTGTTTCCTGGCAGCTGCAGGAAAAGCCATTTCTGCTAACTTTCACACAGGGACTGGCACTCAGGAGGGCCCTGTGTCCGGGTGGTTCCGACTTGTGCCCTGGGTGCTGGGTTTGCTGAAGCTCTGAGCAGCCCCAGGACACCCAAAGATCTGTGGGCAGAGGGATAGGAGCATCCTGAATCTCACTTAGACAATGTGAGGGACAGGCACTGGCATCCCAAAGTTGTTGGAGACTCAGTACCTGGGGCATGTCCAGCCTTGGCTTGGGATGCAACATAACACACAGCACCTTGGGATGCAGGATATAACACACAGCACCTTGGGATGCAACATAACACACAGCACCTTGGGATGCAGGATACAACACACAGCACCTTGGGATGCAGGATATAACACACAGCACCTTGGGATGCAGGATATAACACACAGCACCTTGGGATGCAGGATATAACACA